>JAHZNC010003092.1:0-37832 GCA_027744095.1 Zhuqinia jingwanae
GATTATATGTTTGTGAGGTATGCAGTTTTGATCAAGTATTATTTTTATTTATACCTAGTATTCATGTTTATGATACACTACTAACACATGATAAATATTTTCATATAATATTTCAGAAAGTGAGCATGATATAAGATAAATTTCCCATCATCAGGATAAACATCACAACTAATTGGCTTCTGTATCATTTTGTAAATTGGCCTTACAAATAACTTTTTTACATATTTGGACTGATTTTTGGTTTTCCATGTTCCAATTTGTAATTACATTTAAAAAATCGCCGATTCGATAGGTTAGCATTCGTAAAAACTGTAACTCAATTTGGACTAGGAATCATGGACAGTCATTTAGAAGGGCTGGTGGTGACCGGTGATAATACAATTAAAGACTAAATGTGAACTTAATTATAGGAAAAATAATAAGTTATATACGTAAATTGTTTATTATGGATGGTTCTGGCTCATTTTACCTGAATCGACAAGCCAGGCCGGTAGGGGATTGTGATGATAAGGAGGGTAAGAAAGGTGATTTTCAAGGGGGCAATCACAGTGATGACGAAGATTTGGATGGATTTGAAGGAAAAGCGAAGCCATCTAAATCTCAATATTTTCCATCATTGCCCACCTCCACTGAAGTGAGATTTGGTAGGGGTAGAGGCCGAGGGAGAGGTCAACCAGTAGTACTTCCAGTGGATGATGATATAGTGACAGAACCTGAAACAGGACATGGCTGGGGTGCTAGGGGTATGGGAGGAAGGGGACACAGAAGGCGCCGAAATCGTAGTAGTAGCTCAAGCCCAGGTCGCAGTGATAAATTAAAATTGAAGGAGGCTTTGCTCAGAAGAGTGCCCGAATTTGGAGGGAGTGGGGTCACTGATGAGGCTGCTATGAAGGAGAACGTCATGTGGGCAAATGAGATGTTACGATGTTTAAAATTAGCTTGGGAGCAGGATCAGAAAAGTAAGTTAAAAATTATCTCAAAATAACGTTGAATTGTGTTCAAATGTTAAAACGTTTGTTTATTATTTTTTTGTGTACTCAACCGTGTGATTTATTGTTTGAAACCAAGTTTTCTCATGCTTTTAAAAATACAATGAGGGTTTGGAACTTTTGGTTCAAGCTAGTTAAACTTAATTATTGTTCAACAGTAGGTGCTGATAAGCAAGAGAATAAACGGTTCACTGCCCAGCTGCAAAATGTGTTCAAAGTCTGTGACGAAGAAAAAGGCTGGAACGTTCCCGCGTTTGGCTTATTCTTGATTATCAAATCTTGCGATCTTTTGGCTTCACAAGGGAAAAATCAAGCGCAAACTAGTAAGTAATAAAGTATATTATAACTATAATTTGTGAGAAATGCAAAATGATAATGAAAATCGTATTAATTTCAAAATAATTAAGTCCTTCCATGTTTTTATGAAAATTTCCAGTTTGCACTGAGCTCGATAAGTATCTCCAGTCTTCTCTTCCCGCCTCTACCAAGTATCTCACTGAAGAACTTCAAAAGCTTGCCTTCGAAGCCGCTGTCTTCCAAAAAAAGGAATCTTTATTAAAATTGATGCTGGATTGTTATCGGCTTGCTCCTAGTGATGTCTCATCCTCTCACCCCGTGACCCCACACATTAAAAGCTATTTATTAGCTGAAATCCGGAAACTTTGTAAACATGCCATGTTCACTGAAGCTTGCCTCTGCGTAACCCACTTGAAATTCCACCATGAATTTGATATCCACTTGTTCCTCCTACCCCTAGTCTTGCAAGATAAGCTAGGTATTGTGGAAGATTACCTAGAAGGTTCCGCAAAACATCAGGTGGAACTACTACTGATGTTTCTGGACCAACAGTTTCAACACGGTAATTCACACGTTTGCAGGCAACTAATGGTGTACAAATCGCAGCACAAGGTGCCCGATACCAAAGATGACAAGTTTAATCACAAGCCAATTGGAAAGCTAATAAAGCGGTTAAAGACAAAGTACAAATTGGGATTTGATTGTTGCCCGAACATTGGACACAGGCAAAGATTCGGGGAGTTGAGGCATCTATTTGGCAGACGCTACGAAAAGAATGAAATGTCTGCGGAGAGTTTTGAGGAACTTATCGATCAGCTTGCACAGGATGGGAACAAGTTGAAAGAAGACATCATTAATCATTATATTGAATATCAGGACTATAAGAATGCTGCCCAGTTTATCGTCAAGCATGAACTGTTTTTGTCTCCTGCTTGTGGAATCTCGGAGATTTGTCGGTTTTTACCAGAGGATGAACAGAAGAAACAAAAGGAAATTGAGGAGAAAGGTTGGGAGGATGAAAACTGGGAGGAGGATGATATTGAAGGTAATGATAATAGGCAGCCTAGCCGAAGTGGAAACCAACCGATAACACCAATGGCGTGGGAGGACGAAGTTGAGGAGGTGAATGGAGGAGATATGGGGAAGAAACCGAAAGTAATGAACAATAAGTCGTATTTCTGTCACCCGTTTGCCCCTTGTTTTGTGTACATTATCACGGAGCCTCAACAAGTGATGGATGTATGCAGCAGTCTTGCAGAACTTAAGGATCAACAACTTATTTCTGGTTTTGACTCTGAATGGAAGCCAATCATGTCGAAAGCTTCGGGTGCAGCTGTAGTTCAAGTTGCTTTTGAAGACGGAATCCACATCTTTGACGTGGTTTCATTAAAACAAAAAGTGAATCAGGAAAATTATCAGGGTCCTTGTCCGTGGCAGGCCCTCCGAAAAAATTACTTTGAAAACGAAAACGTTCTCAAGCTCGGCTTTGACTTGAGAAACGACGTAAAAATGTTGACGGAGACGGTTCCTGAATGGCAGGGAATGAGTTCAAGTTGGAGAGCAATTTTGGATCTGAGCTCCATAAAAAACCTGATCCTTAAGGCATGTCCTCACCTATTCAAGAATTTGGAGGATGGAACCCTTCCTAACACTGAGGGAGAGTCGGGGTTAAGTGAGTTGGTTTACTTTTGCTTGGGTAAAAGCTTGAGTAAGGAAGAGCAAATGTCAGACTGGGAAAAGAGACCTTTGAGGAAGTCTCAGGTTCAATATGCCGCGTCATACGCATTCTGCTTGATCAGCATCTACAGGACATTGGAGCGACTCTGCCAAGAAAAGAATGTTGATCTGAACCGAATAAAGGAAACCTTTTTGAAAGTACTAGCTTCAGGAGGAGTTCAGGGGTCAGCAGCGCAACAAAACGGAGGTGGTGGTAGTGGAGGCGGGAGGAAGAAAAAGGGCGCAGTGGAGGTCGTTTTGGAACTGCTTACATTGGGACTAGGCGAGTCTCCGAAGAAGCTTGGGAGGGAGGATACAGGATGTGTGAAATTGATTGTTGATAACATGCTTTTGGGACTTGGACGTTATTTAAGAGGGTTGGGGTATGATACTGTGATGTTGGAAAATAAGCAGGAACATGAGGATTGCGTCAAGTGGGTGAAAATAGGGGGCCGGACAATTATTACGAGGGGATTGAGAGCATCCAGCAAAGTAGTCTAACTTGAAAAGTTTACATTTTATATTTCTTAGTTGTACATTTTTTAACTTTTAATTGAAATCGTTTTCATTTTTTCTGATATAGATTAGACAATTTTTGGATGAAGAGGACGCACAAAAATTGTACAACGTGAAGTCCGAAAGCACAGCGGACCAGCTGGAGGAAATTTGCAACCATTTCAATGTGGTTTTAATACCCTCAAGATTATTTACGATTTGTTTCGTAAGTTTAGTAAACATAAGTTGGTTATAATAACTTTAAGTAAATATAACTGTTTTTATCAAGGAATAATTACTGTTTGTTTAGCGATGCAATTCCAACGAGTTCATCAAAGTTCCCAATGAGCTAATGTTCAGATTGATGGAAATCTCTGGTTGTTGCATGCTAAAACGAGCCCCCGACGGCTCCAAAGAAGAGCATGATGCTCTGGAAAAGTTTAGGGATAAATCGTTACAAGATATGGTTTTATTTGTCAAGGAGGAAGAGGAGAGATCCCAAAAGGAGTGGAGCTTGTTGAAGGAGGACGCAATGAAAGTGGCGGAAGGTGGAAGGGTCGTTTTAACTCAAAAAGGTAATAAGCCAATTAATTTATTACAAAGTTACAAATCGGAGAATGGAAAACCACATAAAAAGGTGTTGGTCATTTACTGTTTTTACAGACATCCGCGTGGAACTCACCCGCCTGCAAATGGTTAGTCATATCCTGGACCAAATTTACATTTGCAATGAATGTGGAAAATGCTACTGGAGTAGTTTAGGTCTGGAGCGAACTTTACAAGGAGGTAATTACGGAGCGGTTAAGGGAACAGACTAATAAACGCTCAACCTGATTTGAATGCCAATGAAAATACGGAACACAGTTACAAGTATCAACATGTGATTTCCTACGTTTAAGACCAAGTACTCTGAAAGTGTAATTATTGTTCGAATTGAAATGAATGCTTAAGACTGATGAAACGTGCCCGATGAAATCTCTTAATTATGCAGCAAAGATTTATTATTATTACTATTACCATTACACATTTGTACACAGAATGTACAAAAACTTAACCTGATTACATGAAACTTGTATTGTACCTGGCTGATGCTGACGCCTGTATGTCAATGTATTCTCTTAAAATAATTAATTATATATAACGTTATATGTATATACCTGGTGGTAGGTGCTAGTGAGTTTTAGATTAGTCGTTAAAAATGCACATGAATAATATATAATTTTCATGTGTTCAGTTAATTTCGTCAACTCGGCGTTACCTTATTGTACGTGTTGTTGTTATGCATATGTAGGCCAATCAAAAAATATTCAAAAGTGAATATTTTTTTGTGATTTGAAATCAATAGTATTCAGTAGCGATTACATTAATTAGGGTGGATATGTATGATTACAACGTTATATATTAATTACATTTGACTCTGTTTTAAAGGTTGCACGTTTTCAAATAAATTTTATTTCTTATTTTTAATTACAAAATGACTGTCAACCGGAGCTATAAACTTTCAAGTACAAAATACAACAAATAATCAAAAACTACTACAAGAGATTCTAGTTCCACATCTGTATGAAGACGTCATAAAGGCGCTTGAACAAATTAAGAGAGATCCCGACTCAACGCCGAAAAAGAAGAGGCATCCAGGATAAAGGCCATTGAAAAGGCAAAGTTACAAGCCGACAAGGAGGCTAAAAGAGAAAAATGGCGAGCCGGTAGGCAAGATAGGTTGCAGGAAAGACGAGAGACGCGGCAAAGAGCCAAACAAGAACTGCGAGAACAAGGCTTAGTTGTTAAGGCAGACAATGGTAAATTTGAATAGTCCCACGAGGAAACACGAACAGTTTTCCGGTTTTTGAGGGACCAAAATTGGCTACTTTATATGTACGGATATAAAGTCGCCAAAGTTATGTCGCAACAAAAGGTATGTAGTCCAGTCAACTCCCATTGTTTATGACTATGGTTAAATCTTGGTTGTTTATGTGTTTCCTTCTACCCCAAAAAGGTTGTGGACCGAACATCGAGTGCGATAAATTCACAGATTCACAAAATAACAAAGAAAACTAACTTGCTACAAACAATTCTTCCTAATTATTTCAACTATAAAGGAATTTTTTTAACTATCTTCCTCGGAGATGGTAAAATTAAGGCGTTGTATCCCAACGTAAATTTGAAGTTGGGATAATATTATAATTTTATGATTGTATAATTATGTACTTGTTACGTACACCCGTGAATACTATATATTACTTAAGTTTGTACAATAAAATTGATAAATTTGTTAATAATACTTTGGGTATATCGGCAAAATATCTGTGTCTGTTTGCAATTGCATTTTAGTTACAAAAAACATACATGCATGTTAATACATGTAAAACTTAACCTAGAAAGTATTACTGCAAATCACTGTCATCATTACTTGGCTTATCATTAATCAATAATTTTAAACATAAAATACTACGCATAATTGTCATTTTCCATTGCAATTTCTGACTCATACTCATCCAAAACTTGGTCCTGGTCCAATGTGTTATTCTAAAATTATCGAGAAATACAGTTACGCTGGGTTATATTGTTTTAAAAAAATATTCATAAACAAACTATTCATTCATAAACAAAATATTGATTCATAAATAAAATGGTGATTCATAAACAAAATTTTCATTCATAAACAATCTGCTCATTGATAAACTGCATTTAAAGATCAAACTCGTAGTTTTATATTCTAACATGATTACGTTACTCAAAAGATATATATATCTTCTAATTTTTATTAATAGGGAAACTTTTAATTTACCTCGATCTGGAAGCAAAAGGTTACGACACATGTTCCATTGGTTGAATGAAATCCAACAAAAACATATTCTTGGCTTCTCTAGCGTTGACTGTTGATTCCACGAGATTTTTCATGCCAATTGAGTTGGTAATTTTCTTTATACGTCTACCCAATTGTGCGTCAACGCAAATAGCACCTGAAATCTTTCCCTCTGAAACTTTACACAATAAATGGTGCGAACAACCTGGTACTGACATGATATAGATGACAAAAGTAGCTCCGAACATGCCATTTTTCGTGCTGTAGAGTTGGTGATGGATTGGTTGAAGGGTCAGGTTCCCGTAATTTTGGAATGCTTTGCGCAAGACAAGCTCAGTTTTGACCTAAGAAATATATAGATATAAATAAATATGGGTGCGTAAGTTAGTTGGTTTACATATAAAGAGTTTATGTTAATTGTTTGATTTGATAGTCACTTGCATTATCCAGGCGGAAAGCGTTTCCGAACTTGGATACTACGACGTGGTTGTCAGTGGTCACTAGGCAGCGGTCCATTTTTATGGCTTCAGGATGGACAACTTGCTTGTAGTGTAACTGCTCCAGAGCTCTGAAGGTTTGTACAGTAAATTGAATTGCATTCGACGGGGTCATATGGCGACGCACATACCCAACGATGCCTGTACAAAAATATAGAGGTACGATGTTGAAATTTATTTAAATTGTAGTTCCATTAAATTGTAGTTTCTTTGATTCCATTAAAAACTTCAAGAAATGTACCGTTGAATAATTCGATTCCACATATGGGTTGGTTTTCAAACAAATTATTTATGTTGTTGATTGTTTGGGGTTTTAATTTAATTGTCATTCCTCTGTAGTTGTTGTAAGTCCCTCCGGGTTGATCCTCGGCTATTCGATAACAAGGATAATAGCAAGGACACACCCATCGTACATAAGGACTCCCACAAGCTGTACGTTCAACCTGAAAAATAAGAGAAATAAAAACTTTGGTGTGCTTGTTAGTGTTAAGTGTTAAATGTTAATTGTTAAACTTGCCGTCCAAACTAAATCATACGATCCTACGCAGGCTCTACCGATTGGCATAACCTCTTCCATAGCCAAATGTATGCCACAATATGTGTGTCCCAGGACTTGTTTGGACATATTAAATGGATGTGGAACGGCCTCTATAGCATTGTGTAGAACGGGATACAGATATGGTTCGTTGGGTATCATTAGGTCTTTCAACCAGACTAAGAGTTGTCCACCGTTTTTGTGTCGATCCTACCAATCAGGTTTAATGCATACAAAAATAACACAATGATAAACAAGATAATAATATCACGATAATAATAGACATTTGTAGTTAAACGACTCACGCATTTTCGGATGGGCATTTTTACACTAATAAGCACGGGGAAATGTATTTGATTAACGCTTGTATCAAGAGATGTAAATGAAGTAGTTATTCTTAATCAAAACAAATCACAGATTAACAGTTATATTTGTGTAGTAATAATAATATTATGTTGGGTTATGTTATATGTAGGTGTTTACAGGTCAAGAGTCACTGGTCAACTGATGAGACAAATGTGTTTGGAGCGCACTTTTATACTCCATAATTTTTGATTTATGAATATTTATGAACATGAAAAATTTATGACTAGTCGTAATTCCAATGACTATACAAGGCTGATATTGTCCAAGTGATTTATTTCATGTCACAAAAAAAACATAATAATTATATGACAGAACAATGTGTGTTGTTATTTACATTGAAGGCTAGGAAAGCATCCGCTTATTTACTAAAGTTTTACTTTTTTTTTTAAATGATTTATAATTGAATAGAAATTAATGAACTAAATTAAATTTTAATAAATCAATTATTCAACAATTTGTGTTGCGTATTGAACTATTATAGACTATATTAATTACTCGTTGCTCCCATCTTTAGTCTCACCTGGCAGAAATTCTCCATGATCGTCTCCATGCTTTCCCTCTTTGCTATCATTTGAGACAAACGTTTCCGGAAGATCATTTAATGTGCAAACAGGAACAGATGCGTTTTGTGCAGGAACTGTAGTGCATGGTAACAAATTACTAAGTGCGGCTTGCCTTAATTGTGACTCTGCGATCTTTCTAAGGTTTTGAAGCATATGTTTCACCGTGTATATTTGTCCCTGCTCAGTTGATATATCATCTGGTACCCTCGGGTTGGTCTTGGTATCATCGGAAACAATTTAAAAAAAAGAAAAGAAGAAGCAAAGTTTGAAGGATATTTGGTAATGTTAGTGTGATCCAAGCATCATCATTTCAGTTATGATAAATATAAAAACATTTATATATAAATATTATAAAATTCAAAAAAAAATCATCAAATTGTGTTGGTTCCTTACTAGACGTTTTTTAGGAGGGTGTTCTGACTCGTCGGATGACTCAAAAGAAGATGACGGGGTGTGTTCTGTGGGTGCTAGTGACACAGCAGATGACTCATGACGAGATGATGAAATATTTCCATATTTCTGTTGGTACCTGTCAAACCGCACTTTAAATTTCTGTGCCACCGCTAATTTGTCACCTTCCGACAGCTCCTTTAATCTATTCCGGATACTTGCATCAAGTTTGTGAAACTTTGCCTGGTAGACTTGTTGTACCCGGTCAGCTGATGGGCCGGTTCGACTAGTGAGTTGGTCAATCGTACTCGGACTGTCTTGTTTATGAGTTTGTCCGTTGTTAGTAGGATCTTCAACCGGCTAAATTTATCAAGAAAATATTTTGGTTATGTTAGTGTTGAATTATGATTATAAATGTTATCATTGAAATTATTTTGTACATATAAATAAATAAATAATAAAGCTTACAGCATGATTTGTACTAGTAGATTGATCATCAAATGAGGACTCGGCTGATGATGACAAAGTAGAAGATGATAAGCTGCCACGTGATTCTTGTTGTCCATATTGCTGTGGGTATTTCCGTTTTAATTCTGCTCTAAAAGCAAGTTGTCCGTTTGGTGTCAAATGCTTCCAAAATTTGAACATTATTTTTGCAAGCCAGTCACCTCTTTCGTCCATGGCTTGTTGTTCCTGTTGAGTTGGTACTTGATTGTGTGCTTTTGAAGTGCTTCCATCATCCAAATTGCGACTTGGGCCTGATTTCACATTTTCATCATCACCCTTGGCGGAGGTGCCGTCTGAATGTTCCGTAACCCCAAGTTTGATCTCACTGGCCTCCTGCTGAACTTTGTCTTCTGCTAGAGAATTACTTAAATTCACGTTTGCCATTTCCAAATTTTTAAATGATGAAAGAGTCGTGTAAACTTGAGATAAAATAAACTGAAAGGATAATTAGGACAAATTAGAATCATTTGCTTAAAAAAGAGTAATATGAAGATATTACTCTTATTCTAGTTGAATGTTAACGAAAAAATGGTAATGCGTGACAATATTTAATCATAGAGCAGACATTCATAAACTGTAGAGCTTTACATACAGATGTGGTAATTGGTCGCAATACAGATGGTCTCTGAAGTGAAGCGGTAGAGTAGTGCGAGGGTATATGTATACAAGGAAAAATAGTCATAAACAATATGTAATTTTTTTTGGGTGGTGAACATATGGAATTGTCCCCTTCAGTTGTATTTTGTCAGGGCATCAGGTCGCATCTATTTGCTTGGGGTTCTAATTTTCTGGATTTTGTGTATGATTAGTTATGATAACATATGATTCGAAGTGACTTATACTTGTTTATGATCTAATATTTTTGTTTATGATAATTTTTTATATCAATTTTTTTCGTATTATTAATAAGCAACAGAAAGCCAGCGTTATTTTACTATTACTCTAAACATTACTTTTTTGTGTTATATTAAATAACAGGAACATCATCACTATACATCCGCTCAATTTCACCCATTCCCGTAGATTGAAGTTCTGTCGGATTTGTTTTTTTTTTAAATAACGAAAAAATCTCGGTAAGTATTATTAGCTTGTTAAATCCAAGTATTCACTTTGATGCTTTTACATCATTTTATTTTATCATTTCAAGTTATTTATGCGTATTTTGATAGTTGCAGGAATTGGTAGGATTTGATCTGGAGAAATGGCAGAGACGCAAAATNTGATAGTTGCAGGAATTGGTAGGATTTGATCTGGAGAAATGGCAGAGACGCAAAATGTCCAGTTAGATAGGTTTGTTTGGGAATTGATTCAGCCAAAAAATGAAGAAATGCCTCCTCCGGATTCTCGAACAGCGAAAATGCAAGCAAAGCTAAAACGCAGAGAGGAACAGAAGAACCATGAGGGTATCATGCGGGACAGGGTTGGGCATTGGTTGCAAGGCCAAAAAGACGCAAAGGTTCGAGCAAAGGAGGCAAGAGCAAACTGCAGGGCACAGAAAGAGGCGAAACTGACATCAAAAGAACGAGAAAATATCATGAAAAATGCGAGATTGTGGGCAGATGGGCTGTTAAAAAAGCAGGCTGAGAAGGATGCCAAATTGCAACGACCTACTTGCAACATGATAAGGGTAGAGACTAGCAAAAATGATAAAATACAACAAAATACAATCAAGAAAACCAAGAGGCAGGTACCCTGGGTGGTTAGCCAGAAACAGAACAAGCTTTGTATCAAGGAGGAAACGCAAGAGAACGCATTTGGTGCTAAGCATGGGGACAATAGAAATGTTTGGACAGCGGATGAAACCCGAAAGGTTTTTGAGTTTTTGAAAGAGCATGAATGGTTGAAGTTTATGTTTGGTTTCAAGGTGGCCAGGGTGATCTCGCAGGAAAAGGTATGTATGTAGTAAGGAGTATTTGCTATTGCTATTTAAATGTTTGGTCGTTATCTTGTTTTGTTTAAATCCGCTCAAAACAGATTGTTAATAGACGTATCTACGCTATAAATTCTCATATAATGAAGGTCAAGCTTTCAAGTCACAGGCGACTCTTGAAAAATATTTTATCTGGTGAGCTTTACAAGGACGTTATAGATGCAGCAAACGAGATAAAAAAAAATTTACATCACAACGTACTGCAAGATGATGTGATTCTAGCATTATTCCCAAATATAAATTTATACTGATAATATTGAATATGTCTACTGAAATTGACTATGTATTACATACCTATGTAAAGTTGTAGAGATGCCAAAATAGTTTAATAAATGATTCATATATTTAATTTTATTTTGATGTTTATGATGATATTTGCATAAAACTTGTTTATGAGGATATTGGTGTTGTAATTTTATGATATTGTTTGTGATGAGAATTGCATTTTACTTTTCATTATTATAGAACATATAAGTTGACTTTTTTTCTTACCATTTGTTCATCCAGTTTTGATCAGAATAGAGTATTACTCATTGTACGGTCCCTTGAAACCAACGGCATTTTAGGTAATGTTGATTGACCCGTCTTATACAAAAAAACAAATTATACTTGAAAATTAGTCATGTGCATAGATTAGATTAAAGATTTCATGCATCTAGATGGGTTAGGTGGGTTAGGTTATGCATCATACATTTATATTATTACACCGTTTTGAAACACATGACAAAAAGGAGTTGAATTGATCATAAACATGTTCATAAAAGGTATAGGTATTTATATACTTTTTAAAGAAAATAAAATAATCCCAACTCTGCCCAAGGGTATAAAAACGCGGATATGATTATTTATTGCGTTTAGTCGTGTTTTGTTTTCTCATCAAACAGCATTCTTGTCACGTTCAAATTAAAACTTTGATCTTTTATGATACAAATATTGAATTGTTAGGGAACGACTATACACTGGTTTATTCATTAGGATTTTATGATCCCTATTTCCCTGCATCTCCTGTATTGTGCGAATGACACTCATTACACTTGCTATGGATATCCATATCTCCAATGAAATTATGTTGTCTTTTGTGTTTCTTATTAAATAAAATGTATTAATTGCCTGTAAATGTACGAGTAATGTATTGTTTTCATGTATTTACATGAAAACAATAACTCATCAACTTGGATCACGTATGATATTACATGTTTTTTGAACCAAATATGCATGAAAATTGGCATCATGTAATCCTGGAGCATATGATGTTATACAATTGTTTTATATACTATTTCTATATTTTTTTAGTATCAAACATTTTTGGTTGGGTGGGTTACGATTTCTTAACACGCAAGTTTATGATACATTCCAAGATTAATTGGTAAGAATACTACCAATACATATCATAAACTAGTCCACATAAATCACATATCAAAAAAAAATGTTACATTTAGACTTGCAGGCAAGAATGGAACCCCAAGACGAAAAGTGCGAAGCCTTTGTGCTTCAAGAACTCGAAAATGCGCGGGCTAGCATGCACGCGGGTTATGAGATTCGCGCTGCACAACTTCACGAAAGACTTTGCGCATTGGAAGCTCATTATTTGGCTACGAGAGATATAATACTATCCGAATTTTATCGACAGGAGTGGGAAATTTTTGTCCAGGCACGATCAGGTGCCATAGCAAAATATTTGAGTGAAGAGATGGACAAGTTACGAGCAGCTAAAGAAGGAAACAAAACAAATGTACAGGTTGGTGAAAGGTTGGCAAAACTACAAAAGTTCCAGGATATAAATTTGAAGTTATCTTCACAAGGAAGAAGTATGCATATCGACCAAATGAAACGTGCAAAAGAAGATGCATTGAAGAAAGGTGAGCCTGTGAAAATGCCCCGCGGCGGTTTTGGATGGTCCCCAAATGAGACACTCAAATTGTTCCTTTTTTTGAAACGAGAAAACCTGCTACATTTAATGTATACGGCTGGAACCGCCAAAATCATCCATGACGCAAAGGTAATAATGATAATTGTATGTAACTTGATGATAACATGATAATTTTTTAGCATGATAATTTGATAACATTCTGGTGAATTCAGATTGTCAATCGTACAATATGCGCCATCAATTGGTTCCTTTTAAGGTTTAAGAGGAAGTCTCGTATGGAACGGCTAAAAAATGTGCTTCCACATGAACTGTACGTGGAGGTCAAGAACACATCACAAAAGATTGAGGAGCAAATAAGACTTGGAAGTCGCCAATAAACTCGTGACTACTATTATATATTATGTTTGTACAAAAAAATAGTTTTGTTTTAATTTCAATTGATTGAGTATCGGTGAAAATGTATATCAAATGCTAGTCTTATTTTTTTTAACTAATGAAATGAAACATGTTATGCATGTTGCTTATGAAATGAATTAACAAATGACTTATGAAATGGAACATGTTCTGCATATATTGCTCAATAAATTATTTATGACTTTTTATTAAAGGACATTGATTTTGTGAAGTAAGGTTTTTTGATCATTCATTTAATTGTATTCATAAACTTTTATTCTTGTACTTTTGTTATTTGGTGTAATTATAAATTTCATATATTATTTAGCACATACAGGTCATAAAATCATTAAAAGCTAATTTGGGTTAATAATAAATTATTGACTGCTACATGTATACCTATTGATAACTTACCCATTTTATTAACTGCAATTTCAAAAATATCATCATAACTTAACTATGCGGTTCATTGATGTTGGATCATTGGTTAATCGGGCATCATTGTCAGTTTGTCAGTCAAATATCAAATGTCAGTCAAATATCGATTCCAGACTCATCCAAAACTTGTTCTTCTTGATCCATGGCCCAATTTTCATCCTAAAATTTACAACCAACAATACAGTACGCAATACTTGATAAACTTTAGTAATAGAATTTTACCGAATGATCAAAATAGGCCCCTGCCATGACAACTGCGCAAACCATATCGTCATTCTTGGAGAAATCCACAAAGCATTCGTCATCCACAAAATGTTTCTCGGTTATATAACGTGCGCCTGATGGGGGCAGTAGTAGTAATGTAATTTAAATATTATGCAACTCAAAATGCGTATTTTATTATGATTATTATTATGATTCTTATTAAGTTACTAAATGTGAATTAAAAGTTACCTCTATCTGGATCTTCTGGGTCAAACCCCATCTCTGTTTGCACTTTTTCCAAGGCGTCAGAGGCAAGGGCTTCCGCAGCAGTGCAGGGATTTTCATCGTCAATCATGAGTTGAATTAGACCACAAAAAATACTGTTCTTGGCTCGGGTCTTGAGGCTTTCTCGATTTTTCAATAGGGGGTTTTTCATAATATTTTTAATGTTGTCGTTGTCCGTAAGATTTATGATGCGTCCATTCTGGTGTGCGTCAATGTAAAGAGCACGTGTCTGCTTATCTTTAGCTATATCATACTGTAACAAATGCGACCGTTTTACCGATAGGTCATAAATTACGCAGGCTGCTCCGAAAATGTCCGTCGTCATTTTGCTGTACACGTGGTCCGAGAGTGCCCGAAGATCCTGGTACCCATGGTTTCCGCTTACTTTTGGCAAAAAACGCTCAGTTTCCCCCTAACAAAATAGATATAAAATGGGTGGGGTTGTGTTGGCTGGTTGACAGTTCACAATTATATGATATAGTTTATGTGATTTGTTTTTGATTTGTTTTTGATTTGACAGACACTTGCATCATTAAGACGGAACGAATTTCCAAAATCTGACAGCACAAGGCGGTTGTCAGTGGTAATAAGGCAGCTGTCTGAATTTATTCCAGCATGGATAATGCTCCTTGAATGCATGTGTTCAAGACCTTGCAAGAGATGTAGTGTAAATCGCATAGCATTCAAGTGGTCGTAGCGTTCTGTACGCACATTCGTCACGGTGCCTGTACATATAAAAAGGAGCAGGCTGATGTAGGTTAAATAGTATTATAATCATTATTATTGTTTTTTAAAGAAATTTACCACAGAAAACGTCCATTACAAAGAAAAAGTCGATGTGTAGAAACGCTCCAATCATATTGCAGATTGTTTCGTGTTTGAGCTCAATCATAAATTCACGCTCTTTATAAATTCTGACTTGGTCCTCGACTGTTGTACAACGAACCTGCTTTAACGCAACAACAGAAGGTTCACCCCGCTTACGGTTTGCCTGCATAATATATAGGTAAACAAACCAATCAAAGGTAAGGAATCAGTGTCGACACACATGACAAGTTAATAATGATCATGACAACATAATTGGTGGGTTTAATCATAAGTTGCACTTGCCATCCACACCAAACCGTTCGATGTCTTGCACAGGACTTTATCTGGCGTAAAATCATCCATTGTCATGCGTATTTTGTAATTTCGGGGCAACAAATATTCTTTGCACATGTTAAACACAGGTTCGTACTCTTGAAAACCTGCGCTTTGGGTGGCAACACTCTCTAGAGCGTTGACAAGGGTCACCATTCCTCCTCGATTTTTGTATCCAACCTATTTACAACAATAAATATACAATACAACAATATTTACATGTAATAATAATGAAACATGTAATAATCGTACATGGTAAATAAACAGACAACTTACACAAGTCTGAAGTTTTGGTATAAATTGATTAATTTCCATTTTGTCAAGATTTTATGTGTTGGATTGATACTTGATCAAAACTAATCAAATATGAATAGTTATAGTTTTTTAGTAATAAATATATGAATTGGAAGATTATAGGTTAGGGATTGTTGTTTACATGTCAAGAGTCACCGGGCAACTGATAAGATAAATTTTTCTGAAGCACACTTTTATATTTAATTCAATTTCTATAATACGCGATCATAAATTTACTACTTATGTTTATTGTATTAAAAAACTTGCTTTAACTACATTGACTGAACAATTTGCCTATTGTTGAATAAAAACTAACATGAATATATATATATGCATACATAATATACATTAAATTAAATAGCATTTGATTACTTTGTATATCTGAATGAATATTTATGATTATTTATGATAAATAAAAGATGCTTGTCTTTTCCATGATTTGTTGGTTGTATAAAAAACCTTTTTATAGCATTTATTGGTTGTTTATTTTAATTTTGAAGTGTTTGTAAGCGTCTTCAGTCATGCGTTACAATAAATTGGCACATTTAATAATTTTAGATAAGTCACAAACTAGAAAAAGCTTTGTACGTTACTTTAAACCGGTATGATAAAATTAATTAAAAAACGTATATTTCTACTACTACTACTACTATATATATATACATATATCCTAGTATCTACCTATTACAGTCAAGTTCATACATATACATAGGTAATTTTGTTTATTTCAATTCTTTCTTCAAGTCTTAAAAATCAGCTTATAAAACTAATGTACAGGTGATTGTTTGATTGCTGGATAATCCTTAGAGGTTACATTAGGTCGTCATTGTCAGGTTGGTCTAACTCTAAATATGGTCGTCATCATCACTCTGATAAAAATTCGCATTAGTAGCAATCGTATTTGCATCAGTATTGTCAATTGCGGAATCACTAAAGCTGTCGTTGTAAGTTTTCGCATGTTGATCATCATCATCATCGATACATTCACCCATTGCTCGTTGCTCGATACATTCACCCATTTGAATGGATCCATTTAGATCAGTTCTCTCAATCGCGGAATCACTATTGTCATCTGATTGCATGTCCCTTTCATTAGAACTGGGCTCCATTAAATCAATTTCTTGATCTTGATCAGCCTACAAAATCATAAACAAATGTACATGTATGTATATTAGTTTAATAATAATTTAACTACATGCATGTCAAACTTTGGAATTGAATCATTACAGACTCATCGTAGTATGCTGCGGCCATAATAGCTGCTACAATGGGATGGTCATTCTGCGCATGCAAATGTTGAAATTGTGTCTCCTCAATAAAATCCCCAATGGAAATATCGCTCGCGTTTGACATGGTGGATACTTGGGTTTTAAAAAAATAGGTAACTCAAAATGTATATTATTAATAATTATATTTAAATTATTAAATGTAACTTGAAATTTACCCGCATTCGGATCTGTGTTAATCAGAAACTTGCGTTGTAACCGTTCTAAAACTGGAGAATCTAGCGCTTGAGTAGCAGTGTATGACTGTGCATCGTTAATCAAAAGTTGAATTAGATAACCAAAATCACTAGTCTCGGCTCGCTCATAAAGGGATTCTCGAGCATTGCCTATCATATCCGCGAGGTTATTTAAGTTATGCTCTTGCGTAAGGTTTTGTATGCGTCCATTCTCGTGTGCGTCAATGTAAAGAGCACTTGTCTGGCTTTCTTCCGGAAGGTTATCATACATTAATAGTTTAGAATGGTTCGGTTCCGACATTTCAAACATGACACAAGCAACGGCAAACAAGTCTGTCGTTTCGCTGTACATGTTGTCTGAGAGTGCCCGAAGATTTAGGTACCCAGGATTTACTTTGATGTTTGGCAAGGCATGTTCAGTTTCGTTCTACACAAAATATATTAAAAAGGGTGGTGTTGTGTGTGTCAAAATTATATGATATAGATTGTTTGATTTGTTTTTGATTTGTTTTTGATTTGTTTTTGATTTGTTTTTGATTTGATAGACACTTGCATTATTAAGGCGGAAAGTGTTTCCAAAATCCGACAGTAAGAGGCGGTTGTCAGTGGTTATTAGGCAGCTGTCGGAATTTATTCCTGCATGTATTATGTGTTTCGAGTGTAAGTACCGTAGAGCTTCCAAGAGATCCTTGGTAAGCCGCCAAGCATTTGCTGGTTTTATGTGGGTACGTGAGTTTGTCACGTTACCTGTGTGCCAGAAGAGGAAGAAGAAGGGTATTAAATTGATAAGATAGTAGTGGATCAGGTGCTTTTAATTCTTACCACCGGGAATGTACCTATAAGTGTCGTATTCATTACAAAGAAAAAGTCATGATGAAAAAACGCACCAATGATTCGGCAGAAGTTATCGTGCTTGGGCTCAATCATAAACTCACGCTCTTTGTAAACCCTGATTTGCTCCTCGACTGTTGTGCAAGGAACCTGCTTTAAAGAAACAACGGCAGGTTTACCACACTTACGGTTTGCCTGCATAATAGACATAAATAATAGAATAAGATTTATAAAAAAATAAATAAATAAAGGTTAATGTCTAAACATTTGACAACATGATAATGATCATAATAATATATTTGTAAGTCATAAATTAAGCTTGCCATCCAAATTGAACCATGTGTTGTTTTGCAATAGATGCCTACTGTCTCAAACTCGTCCAATTTCATACGCGTTTCGTAGGGAGGTTCGGGTACCAACAGTTGCTTGCACACATTCAAGGTTGGTGCAAATCGTCTACTCAAAGTGGTGATGTTTTCCCCCCCATTTTCGATGCAACATATCAAAGATTTTAAAAAGATAGACATTCCTCCTCGATTTTTGTCTCCGTCCTACCAATACAATATACAAAATGTGATCCTTACAATATGCAATGTAAATATTTACATGTAATATGTAATAGTACAAGTAAATACACGTACGACTTACGTATTTTTTAACGGTTGGTATAAATTGATTCATATCTAAAATGAGATTTACAATATGTTGTAAATGATCAAAACTAATCACATGTAAATAGTTATGGTTGTGTAGTAATAGTAATAATAATAATAATTATTATTATAATATGTGCTTGGGAGATTATAGGTTATATAGGTTGGTGTTTACACGTCAAGGTTCACCGGGCAACTGATGAGATAAATGCGTTTGGAGCACACATTTATACATTATTACATTTGTAATGTATATTCATTTTTGATTTTTGAATATTTATGATCATGAAAAAATAAAATTTAACGATTATTTAGCAGCATGTGTTTTTAGAGTAAGTTTATTCTAATCTTAACTGTTTATTTACAAAATCCATTCATATATTTGTGTATGTGTATAAGCAAGTTTGTTTTTTCACGTTTCGTAATATTTTTAAATAAAAAAGTCAAGAGCTGGATAAAATCCTTACGTTACATCCATCCGTTAATAAAAGTTGATAAAAAATTAGTGACTACACAAACAAAACATTTACATGACTTGTAAATAAAATTAAAGCACATTGTTATCATCAGGTACTATTATTAAGAGTATAAGAACAAGAAACTACTAAACTAGACAACTAATCTAAATAATTCATATAATAAAAGCACAATGTTACTATCAGGTACTATTATTAAGAGTATAATTACCTGGAAATACTGGACTAGACAACTAATCTAAATAATTCATATAATAAAAGCACAATGTTACTATCAGGTACTATTATTAAGAGTATAATTACCTGGAAATACTGGACTAGACAACTAATCTAAAGAAGTTGGTACAATAAAAGGTTAGCTAGTTGAAAGAACCTAAGGAACAGCTAATTATCTTCTACGGCGGGTTGGAATTGGTAGTGATTGACCCTTTGTCTAAAGTAATATTTTTATCATTTGTATGCTCCATCCCAATTCCAGACTCATCTAAAACTTGTTCTTGTTGATTAATGGGCCACTTCTCATCCTGAAAATGTAATCAACAATTTAATCATCGATATGTCAATTATGTCATTATTGTGCATATAAATAATCACTAAAATTTAAGTAATCAATTTGTACCAAATGATCGTAATAGGCACCTGCCATCACAATTGCGATATAAAAAGTGTCATCCTTGTTTGAATATTTCAATTGTGTCATCTCTGGTGGGTTTGGTTTGTTGGTAATACGGACTGCATCTGATGTTATAAGTAGTAGGGTGTTTAAAAATTATGTAACTCAAAATGTGTATCTTATTGTAATGTAAATTAAAAGTTACCTTTATCTGGATCTTCTGGGTCAAACCCCATCTCTGTTTGCACATTTTTCAAGGCGTCAGAGGCTAGGGCTTCCGCAGCAGTGCAGGGTGTTGTACTGTTGATCAAGAGTTGAATTAGACCACAAAAGATACTATTCTCGGCTCGGGTCTCGAGGCTTTCCCGATTTTTCAACAGGTGGTTTTTCATATTAATTTTGATGTTGTCATTGTCCGTAAGATTTATGATGCGTCCAAAAACATGTGCATCAGCGTAAAGACTCATTTGTTGCTTGTCTTGTGAAATTTGGCCATACTTTAGTAAATGTGGACCTTGGGTTGCTGCATGATTTTGTACTGACAGATCGTAGATGACGCATGCAGCTCCAAACAAGTCGGCTCTTATGCTGTACTTGTTACGCAGGACTGCTTTATGATTTAGATACCCGGGATTTACTTTGATGTCTTGTGGCAACCAACGCTCAGTTTCCTCCTACAACAAAATATATATTTTAAAAAAAAAGGGTGGGTCTCTGCTGGCTGGTTGACAGTTCACAATTCTATGATATAGTTTATGTAATTTGTTTTTGATTTGTTTTTGATTTGATAGACACTTGCATCATTAAGACGGAACGAATTTCCAAAATCTGACAGTACGAGGCGGTTGTTAGTGGTAATAACGCAGCTGTTTGGATTTATTCCGGCATGAACAATGCTTTTTGAGTGCATGTGCTCAAGACCTTGCAAGAGATGTAAT
The DNA here is from genome assembly GCA_027744095.1 of Zhuqinia jingwanae. Lineage (NCBI taxonomy): Eukaryota > Metazoa > Arthropoda > Collembola > Entomobryomorpha > Paronellidae > Zhuqinia > Zhuqinia jingwanae. Next base: position 20,689 of record JAHZNC010003092.1, read on the forward strand.
GTAAATCTCATAGCGTTTTTCTGATCCAGGTTGTCACACAAATCCGCGACGTTGCCTGCATAATATAGTTCAAAATTGATGAAATAGTTGAAAAAGCTCAACTACTTTACTGTACCATAACCAATTTAATAGTTCTACTGTACCATAGAAAACATCCATTACAAAAAAAAAGTCATGATGGAAAAAAGCTCCAATGATTTTGCAAATGGTGTCGCCTTTAAGTTCAATCATAAGATCACGCTCTTTGTATACTCTGATATGGTCCTTGACTGTTTTACAAGGAAGTTGGTGTAGCATAACAAATTTATTGCTTGATGTACAAATTGCCTGCATAATAGATGAAGAATTGAATAAAATAAAAGGGAATAAAGGTTAATGTCTAAACACTTGACAACATAATAATGATCATAATATATTTGTCATAAGTCATAAAATATAAACTTGCCATCCGAAATGAACCATACGTGGTTTTACAAATGACAGCGCTCGGCTGAAACTCTTTTATAGTCATACGTATTTCGATGGGAGGTTCAGGTGCCAACATTTCCTTGCACACATTTAATGTTGGCAGAATGGAGTGTAACGCTTGGTTACGCATTTTGTTATTATCAATGTAGCTCATTAGAGCGTTAAACAGGACCTCCATTCCTCCTCGATTTTTGTGTCGATCCTATTTACAACAATACATATACAATATTTACATGTAATCATAATAAAACATGTAATAATAATAGTACATGGTAAATAAACACCCGACTTACACATTCTTGAACTTTGGGTGTAAATTGATTAATTTCCATTTTGTCAAGATTTTATGTGTTGATATGAATAGTTATAGTTTTTTAGTAATAAATATATGAATTGGAAGATTATAGGTTAGAGATTGTTGTTTACATGTCAAGAGTCACCGGGCAACTGATGAGATAAATGCGTTTGGAGCACACATTTATACATTATTACATTTGTATGTATATTCATTTTTGATTTTTGACTATTTATGAACATGAAATAAAAAGGTGGGTAGTTTGGTCTGTTTTATTTTGGGTTTGAAATTAATTTATTGCTCTACGATACATGTATTATTGTTTTTTAAACCATTAATTATGGTTAAGTATGATTTCATATTATCCAGTTGTCAATACGCTGACAAAAGTTTTCAATATTTATAAAATACTAATTAAAAGTATTTCAAGTGCAATTTTATTATACGATATTGATTTAATACGCTGTCATCAATAAATTTAGGTTGGTTTAGTTGGTTCGGTTGATTAGGTCCGTTAATGATGTTGTGTCAAGAGTGTTTACAGGTTGGCGCGATTTTTACATTTCTTGCCGCATTTACGACACTTTTACTATAAAAACCCAAATAGAACATTAATTTCTATGTTTATGAGTGTGGAATCAAATACTATAATGTGATTATGATAAAGGCTAGTACTTTTGGTTTTTTTCGGTTGGGAATTTCAGATTTGATAGTAGAAGGCGCCAATAGATAATTGATTATCAACCAACATGCGACTGAGTTCATTGTTTAATGGATTGTTGTCATTTACCATTGAACTTGTTGGTTCAATGGTAAATGATTCAGGTTCACGTTGCGTGTCGACTTCCGGCGTCTCTGGGTTGGCCATATGTTTAAATGACAAACAAATTGATGAATCTTGAGAAAAAATAGACTGAAAGGATGGAGCACACTTTTATATTATGCCATGTCACGGATTAAAAAAAATACTATTTATGATGATTTATGATAAAATTTTTTCAAACATGTGCCATTAAGTTACTTATATGCAAAGTTTAAATGAGTAAAAATGTTTGTTGATTTGGTAAGAAATGTTAAGCTTTTAGTTGGTTAGCAAATCCAATCTTGAACAAAAAGTGGGGAAAATTTGAATCGATTGTATAGAAAAATGAGAATAGTATGCCAGTTTTCATATTCATAAACATGGAAGTTGAGGGCAGATAATCATAAACAATAATCATAAACAATAATCATAAACAATAATCATAAACAATAATCATAAACAATAATAATAGCATACATGTATACTCAGATACAATTTATTTTTCAGTTAGAATATTATGAGTATATAAAAGTCAGACTAGTTTATTGTGTATTGTTACAATAAAAGTGATACATTGAGATTCAAAAAGTTCATAGTAAGGAATAATAATTACTAATAAAAATCATGATAAATTCCACTAATATCTTAATATAAAAATACTATTTTGTTTCATAAAAATTATCAATCATTAGGAGATCACTATTTTTTAGGAATCAGAGTCATTGTTTGATTTCTGATCCTCGTCGTTGATCGTCTTTGGGCATCTTTTCATATGACCGCGCAGTGCTTGTTGAGACGAAGCAGCATGATTACAGTTTGGACATGGGTATGTCCTTAAGTGAGTGTGTATGGAATTTACATGCGCGTCCAGATTCTGACTTGTACTAGACTTAAAAGGGCAAGGAGAACCGTTCTCGTCCTGGTGCGGGCAACTGTATGGAAGCCATTGCCGGTGTAAGACTCGATAATGTCGCTTGTAATTTTGTTTACTCTTGATGGGTTCCTGCGTGCAGCCAGGCTCTGGGCATTTATATTTACACACCATCTATTTTTTAAACAGATTATAAATAAAATTTATGATTGATTGATTGATTGATTGATTGATTGATTGGCTATAATACTTAACATTAAGCAAATTTAAAACTTACTTTCCCGCGTTTCAGTCGCTCCCCTGTATCAATCTTAATGGGAGAAGGACATTTCGGCTTATCCTTTAAAAGATGATTTATATAAAAACAAAATTTCAAGGTTGGATAATACTAGTAATTGTACTGGATTTAAATTAATTTGTATTCACTTACATCAGTCCTTTTGATTTTATTGTTGTCACTATCGGATGATTCTGTGGGATTGGGCGATTTGACCGATACAGAACCTTTGACACCTTTTGACTTTGAACTTTTAGACGACAAAGATGGTTTAGCAGGGAGAAGTTTTGATGAGCTGCTCACCTTTGATGAAAAGCTGGTTAAATTTCTTGACGAGGATACCTTTGTTGAGGATACCTTAGTTGAGGAGCTAGTGACCTTGGTTGATGACGAGACCTGTGTTGAGGTAGAGGATACCATTGTTGAGCTCTTCATATTTTTCCTGTTTGCACCTCTGGTTGCATAAGGTCTACTGGGTAAAGTTGTCGTGGTTTCTTCTACGAATCCATCTGTTCCATCCTGCATTCGTTTTCTTTTGTTCCGAAGACTGTAACGTGTAACCTGTGTGTACATCAAATGCCAAAGAAAATTTGTTATAATGATGATGTAATCTTTTGACTTTTATGCATTTTTATGTAAGCTTTTATTGGATAAACTCGTCACCATGGATAAACTCATGGATCGTTGTGGTGGTGGTGGTGGTATTGGTTGTATTGGTGGTGGTGGTGGTATTGGTTGTACTGGTGGTGGTATTGGTTGTACTGGTGGTGGTATTGGTTGTACTGGTGGTGGTGGTGCTGGTATTGGTTGTACTGGTGGTGCTGGTATTGGTTGTACTGGTGGTGCTGGTATTGGTTGTACTGGTGGTGGTGGTGGATTGTTGCTTGTTGATGAAGGAACAGAATCAATCCTGACCAGTTTTATTACAACTTGCGACAGGAGCTTTGGTGGCACCTTCACTTTTTGCGATACAGTCCGTATTACATGAGTTTTATCTCGGACCTGTGAAGCATAGAATAGTTGTTTCAAGCATGAAAAAAAATACATGTTACAGGTGTTATGTTTTTGGAATGTGTATTATTGATATGAGAATGCTCAGCGTTGTTTGTACTTTGGTCGGTGGATTCTTGTTTTTATGTTGACGGCAAGAATTGTCACTGTTTCCGGGCAAGTTAGTTGTTAATGGTAACAAGTCTGGACAATCGCTATGATTCAGAGGGGGTTGGTGAAACCCCATTAGGAATAGTTCCTCGTTCACTTGAACTTCCATTTGTTCCAAACCAGTGGGGCTGGTTACCCTTGGAGGTGATTGGGGAAGTTGGTTTTCACTCATAAAATCAAAGTATGATGTGGGGGTTACTGCACGGTCGTTTGAACAAGACGGAGATTCAGGAATTGTAAGGTCGCAAACTGGGGAATTGTGCAAATATTCCGTTAAACTCTTATCGCTGATATCGTCCAATTCGCCATGATATTGGCGTTTTACTTTTGGTACTACATCCCCCGAAGCTTGGTTGGACGTCTGAAAAGAAGAGTGTTTATTTATTTATTTCATAATATTTTGATTTATTTGTTTATGATACAAATATATATCAACCTACATTTGTGGGGGGTGAAGGAACTTGGGTGTGTAATCCCAGTAACAATCTTGTGGCAGGCTCTGTCTCTTGAACGAGTTTGATGTACTGATCAGCCAATCCTCTCGCAAAGCATTTTGCCTGTTCATGATTTTGGTTGGGTTTGATTCCGGATGATGAGTCGGTAACTGTACTTTCAACTCCATGAACACGACTGGTGGGTCTGTTTAATCTCCAGTTCTGCGATCATAAAATTATGTATCATAAACATGTTATCATAAACAATCTCTAAAAAAAAAAAAGAAATTGTGATCATAAACAAATCTTACTGAGGTTGGCGAGTAACTATCAGATTGGTCGGGAGATGAGTTTGAGTTTTTTCCCGGACGTGTCCCTCTAGTCTCTACAAATTCTTGCCCACTGCCACTGGCCACTGGCTCGTCATCATCTACTTGAATTGGAAGATTTTGTTGTTTTTGTTCCCCTTGTGTTGCTGACACGTTGGTCTCTGACTCACTGTCCGTTTCCTCGTACAGTGTTGGGAGGACGAGATTCTTTTTGTCTTTGGCATAGGCGACTAGATAGCCTTTACGAATAAAAAATGCTGTCAAGTCGGGAAACTATATTTTAAAAAACAAACAAATAGTAAAAAAAAAATTAAAATTTTGGGTGAAAAAACATTGAAAAATTGAAGAATAAATGTTAATTCTGAAAAAGATAATAAAAAGAGGTTGGTCAGGTTACATTAATTTGGGTCTTTTTTCTTGTAAACTTTTCAAACTTGTCAATATTCTCCGTCAAACATGCAAAGTGGCTACGTAGTATTCCACTTAAAATTGGGACCAAAGCAGGTCTGGCCAACACTTTGTCGTTCATGTGCTGAAAAAAAAATAAACATTGGATTGGAAATGATTATGACTGAGTTTATAGTATACAAATAATATCCCTGGTTAAAAAAATATATGTGTATATCAATATATATATATTTACTTACTGTTGCCAGTTTGTCAAGTTGCGTGTCTCCCAGCCACTTGTTGCCCACTTGTGTCTTCAAGTCATAATATTTGTTTTTCTCACGGACCAATTGTTCCTCCAAATCCCTGACTTTCTCTCTCAGAGACATGACTTCTGGCTTTGGAATTTTAAAATCAGATTGTACGGCACCCTTCTTGAAAATAGCCAAAGCCTTTTGCTGATCCCTTTTCTTATTCTCAAGTTCCTCTTCTCTCTCTTTTTTTGTCTTTTGATGATATTGGCTCATGTAACTGCTGGTTGTTTGTGGTAAAATTTGTTTATCCTGTTGTCTCTTTTTATATTCTTTTGTGTTCTGCAAGTCCCGTAGTGCTTGACTGTTTTGGTTGGGAAAAATAGTTTCCTTCATAGCCAGAATTATTTTATCTTGGCGGTCACGTTGAGCAACTTTCAAAGAGAAAGGATCAGGCTCTTTACTCTCTTTACTTTCATCATAAATTGGTGTTGGCGCTTGGCTTTGTTGAATTTCTTCCATTTCGACAACAACATTCTTCGTCTTCTTCTTATTATTATTATCATTTTGATTTATTGTAGAAGGAATATTTGCTTGGTCACTTGAGGTTCCCGCTGTTATATTATTATCTTTTTCTCTTTTTGCCTCGAGTTGTCTGAGTTGATCTTGAAAATCAATTGGGATCAGTGTAACGACAGGAGGCTGCGTTGGTGACAATGACAGTTGTTGATCTTGACACGCTGCTGGGTCTCTGTCGTTGTTAAGAATCTGTAATAATTTAAGACAATCATAAATAAAAACACAATCATAAACATAACCCACTCATAAACAAAGGCACAATAATATATAATAATAATAGTCGCTTACCATTGGGGTTTTGTTGTCCACAGGGTCCTTGTCTTCTTGTGACTTTGTTGTTGATGGCTCGTTTCTTGTTTTGATGGGATGTTTTTTCATTTTCGTGATCATCCACAGACGGTTTTGTGATTTTGATCATAAATTTTTGATTCATAAACATTCATATGTTTGTTTATGATACAGGCTGGATTTTTTTGTAGCGTGTGGGTCGTATGAAAGCCAATAGAACACTAGGTGGATATGTACGGTTCCATTGTCGTTTTATGATAAATGTGACATGATTATGATTCAATAGGTCAGATGTGATATTATGTATATATACATAAGTTTACACAATAATACAACTTTTTGATTAATAGATGATTTATTACTCGGATTTAATATAATAATAAGGTGTTTGATTAATACAACTACTTGATTCATAAATGATTTATTATTCGGATTAATAATGTGATTGATTAATTATGATAACCCAATTGTAAAGTACAGTTGGTTACGCTAAAATACTACTACGTACATAAGAAGATGCTCAGTAACTAAGATTTACTCTTTGATATATCACATAAAAGTACAACTGTAAAGCAAGGTCAGGTTAATTCGTAACAAGGTTTTAACATTAAAACAATAATAATAATGTATCCAAACTGTATAATTTAGTCTACATTATCAACTAGGAATATTTTTTTTTATAACGTCTTCTTAAAATTACATGGCAACTTTGTTTGAAAAATAGATTTGGTCATTACATTGATAAAAACTAGCGCAACATATCAATCAATCTAACATTACATTTTACTATCGCTGCTGCTTTCATCATCACTGTTGGACTGGGCTGCGCGCTTGGTGCAGTGTTTCTGCTTGTGCCTTATCAATTCGACTGGGAATTTAAAACTTTGGCCACATTGTTCGCATTTAAATCGCTTTACTTGATCATGTACAGCTATTATGTGAGTTTGAAGATATTGTCTTGAGGAGAACGGCTTTTTGCATTCCGGACACACATATTGTTTATCCTGGTTATCCTTGTTAGGAAAAAGATATTTGTGATCTTGTCTCTGATGTCTGTACAAGTTGTAGGCATACCCATATAATTTAGCACACTCTTGACATTGAAACTGTACGTGAAATGAAGGAAACAGGGTTATATGCTAGTTAGGTTAGTACATTAGTTAGGATTTAAAATTTTAGCTTAAAAACTCGTAGTCGTCAAAGGTTTTTTATATTGTACTCACTTTTTTCTTTACTCTAGCGGGTTTGGCTTGATGGCCGGTTGGTTTTGTTGACATACTTGAACCTGAACCCTATATAAGCGATTTAATGAACGTGGTTAGAGACATGTGATTCATGATGATTAATTGATTGTTTGTTATTAGTGAGTAAAAGTTATTAATTTTTTCGAACATTTGATGATGTATTTTTCGCTTGTTCTTTGTCTTTATGTTCTTGTTTTTCATCGTCTGAGCTGTCAGAAAATACGGCAGGCATTGAGATGTCGCTTAAGTTGGAATCATCATCTGAGCTGTCTGATAGTACAACTGGCATTGAAATGTCACTCAAGTTTGAATCATCATCTGAGCTGTCGGATAGTACAACTGGCATTGAAATGTCGCTTAAGTTGGCATCATCATCATTAGGTTCAGAAGAAACATCAATTTGTTTTTCAGAGGTAGTGTTTTGAGGTTGTCGTAGTTTTCGTTGGTTTCCTCTGGTTGGTATGATATTCTTTGGCTCTTTTTCTGCAGCAGTAACAACAACAAGTGGTGGTTTCTAAAGCGGTTGAGTTTGCAGATTATTCCAAAACATATTTTCAATTAGTACTAGCATTTATGAAAATAAAATTTAACGGGTATTATTATTATTATTATTATTAAAATTGTCACCTTTGTTTTTCTTTGTAGGAAGGGACGCTTCCTTTGTACAACCCCATCTGGATCCTTGATTGTTAGTTGGTTGTTCAATAAAGGTTGTGGTGACGTCTGGTGAGGGTCGTGAGATAAATCAACAGCATTGTTCGCCAAGTCTACTTTAGCAACACTCTGTGTGTCACTCTTTTTGGGTACCCGCGTGGCATTTTTCAGAGTTTTTCCTTGTGTCTGCTTTAAAAGGACAAGATGCATTGTAAAGTGTATCTTTGTGTTATAAAATTGACTAAAAAATTGTTGGGCGTTACCCTTGTCAACCGTTTCCTTTTATTCACCGGGCTCTCATCTGAGACTTGTTCGTCACTACTGGAACTTTTATTTGATGCAGAATTCTGTTGTTACAAGCAATATAATTTCACAATTATTATTTATGGTTAACTTTAGGTTAAGTCAAAATAATATATGTTATAAGGTTTTTTTTTGTCCTACATCAGACTTTGGCTGGTTTGTATTTACCGTGGTTGTGTGATCTTTTAACTTTAATGAGACTTCTTTGTTCGACTGTGAAGCTGATGTCTCATCAAAGTCTATTTTTGTAATTGTATTATTATCCTGTCGTGAAATATATGTTAAACTAGATTACCATGAAAAAGGTTGCATTCGAATGTATTAATATTATTACTATTATTATTACTATCACTATTTTTATAAAATTTGCTCATACGTTTGTTGGGCTGTTGCGTATAAAAGATATAACCATCTCTCTGTCCAAAGTCGGCTTTGGGGAAGGTTGTTGTGTGTTTGATTTAAGGGATACCATCACATCTCCTGCTTCCAAATGCAACTTTGCTGCCTTTTTTTGCGGTTCTTGTTGCTTTGTTGGCTAAATCAAAATCAAATTAAAAAAGTTTAATTAAATTAACTGAGATTAGTAAAAGCTTAATCCAAAAATCTTACTTTGAACTTGGGTGGCGATTTCTTGCTACGTTTTGATGCGGGGGGAATTTTTTTACTCTTGTTTGGTCCGACAGGAGGATTTTTATTATTCTTTTTAGATTTGGAGGGGGGGTTCCTCCCTTTCAATCTGGCTTTTGTTTTGGCAAACATTGCGGCATGTGGTTGATTAGGAACAAATGTATGCCCAACGTTTTCATCTGCGCTCAGCTCGGAATCACTGTCCTTTTTACGTGCCGGCTTGTAAAGTTTCCTTTTGTTGGTACTCTGGTGGGGTTGAGATAAATTTGTCATTCTTGATACTTTTGATTGTTTCTTCATGCCACAGTTAACTAAAAAGTTTATTATGGAATCGATCTGTGGTATAACAGAAAAAAGACGGTATAATATATTTTTCTAATGATCAATCATAAACTTCTTTAGAGTTAACAATAACAAAAAAAATAACAAACAAATGAGGTCAGGTTGAACTTGCGGTGAGGTGTGGACTATCAAGGAGCATTTGTCCGAGTTCTGGATTGATTTGAAAAGCTGCTGCAATACAACGTCTTGTGTACTCGGACATGTATGGACTCGGGCCTGACTGGAAGGTTTCCAAAAGTCTCTATACAAACCATTACAAACTTATACATAACTATTTAAAAGATAATATATAAAGATAGAGCTATATTACGTTTATGTCAACAAAATTACTTCATAAAAAGGTTCTAAGGGGTCATTTTGCTCGAATATATCTGCCTCCAGATAACTTCTGTAAGGTGGTAAGGGGGTTGTTTGGGGCAGCTCCTCATTTGATTGTGCAGTTTGATTTCCATCAAGAGTTGCTGGGGCATGCGACTCGGTCACATCAAAAATCTCTAGAAACTCTAGAATCTCTGTGTCATCTGTATCTGATAAGATTGCTGCTTCTTGCCTTTGTTCAGACATGTTAATTTTTAAAAAAGAGAAAAGATGAGAGAAAATAACATGTAATAAATAAGTAGCTACAGGATAATCCAAAAATCATAATTAAGTTTACAACACTCTCATGTCCCCATATTCATACCCAAGCACAATATACGTACACACATATATGCATATATTTCTTGTTAAAAAAAAAGAGTCAGGCACACCCAGCTAGCTCGACGGGCATTCATCTAATAAAATGTTGTTCCAAATGTCACCTTACTATATATAAAAGCTTCTATAAAGCAAAAATTACTACAGCATTACATTTGCAATACAATTAGTTGTGGGATTGTGATTGTTTATGATTTATTATGAAATGAAATTTTTGTTGGTTAATTGAATTTTGTCATTGGTGCAGGAATCAGCTGATTGTTAGATTACTAATGACAAGATATGTGCATGAGTTAAATACTACCATGAGCATGGTAGTATTTAGAATAAAAGTAACTTGTAACTCTAAGCACACTAAGAATTTTTGGGTTGGGTTATATTTTAACATTTTTAAAACTTACTAATCTCCAAAACGTTACAAAATGGGAGGCATCAGCTTGTTACTAACAAACGCTTATGCTTACTAGTAGTATATGATACTTGTCCTTTTGAGCTTGTGCACTTTTTTCTCTATTTAATGTTTATGAATGTTTATGAATGTTTATGAATAGCCTTTTATTGAATTTTTGATAGGCGCGATTGGAAGATAAGATTATACTGAAATAAAAAAGCGTAAATACATACATATATATATATATATAAGTAAGAAGATACACGGCTTTAAAGTTGGATCCAAATATGTTTTTGTAAATATTTGTTTATGATGATTATTGATGATATTTATGATGAAATTTGTGAAGGCACTTGTCAATTTTTTAGGATTAGAATAAAAATTCAAACAACTATCCGATAATTCAAATATGTTCACCTTTTTTTAATACTTTTCGTTCAACAAATAAAAATTTTACAAAATTTCCTGGTCAAAACAAAAAAATTCATTCACATTCAAGTTCATCTGGTAAACATAACATCACATGTCAACAACATGTTTTAGGTTCAAAACTAATAATACTACATAATGGACTATACTATTTGCCATGTTAATAATTAAAAATTTATGATTGTCATAAACACGACGATGAACTGAAACTAACCGAGTACAGTTGGATTTGAAACTACTAATTACCTAATTAATTATGTTGAACCCATAATTCATGAGAGGACCCTCGAGTACTACTACTACTACTACTACTACTACACTCATACAATTTTTTGTATTTTAGTCTTCTTCTTCTGAAGAGCTTTCACTTATAAAACAACAGCTGCTTATAGATGATACATGAGACTGGCTCGAATTACACCGTTGAGGGTACTTGTTATCCTCGTCCTTATCACCATCGTCGTCTGAGCTGCTGGAAGCTGTCAGAATGTCCATGTCAGACAGGACTGGAGACTGACTTGAAGGAGCTGGTTGCTGAGTGTCGTTTTTATTATCCTCCACCTTATCATCATCCTCATCGGAGCTGCTGGAAGCTGTAAAAACATCCATGTCAACATCAGAAAAATACTGACTCGGATGATCTTGTTGACCTTGCTGAGTGTTGTTTTCATTATTGTTGTCCTCCCCATTGTCTGGGACTTGTTCCATGTCAACATCAGGCACGACCGTGGGGGGTTTCACGGGATGAATAATGTTGGGTTGCTTTTGTTTTAGTTTCTTTGGCTTGGGAGCTTTGCGCTTACGACCGCGACGGGCGCGTCTAGGTTTCTATATATATATAAATATGGTAAATTTTTTGGTTGGTAAATCACCAATTGGTAGGTAATGTTGCTTATTAAATTTTTGTTGTAATTGTGAACATTATGTATACCTTTTTTGGTTTTGGTTTTGGTTGTGGAGCTGCACTAGTCTTGGGTTTGGTGGCCTCTGAAGTTGACTTTGGAGCATTCTACAAATACAAATGGTATATTTTTAGATTTAAACATAATGCTGAAAAAAATTTGCAAATGCTAACCTTTAATTTAAGAATTGCAGCAAGTTTTTCAGTGCGAGAGTCTCGTGGTATACAAATTTTGATCTAAACATTTCGAATGAATTTTGGTAAAGGTGTATATATATATAGGGATAAAATTCTAATAGATATTAAACATAAATGGCTAACTTGTTTCATTTGACTAGGTGATACGGGTCGTGGTTTAGTAGTGGGTGTGCGATAATTTTTGAAATTAGTTTTGCGTGCAGCTGGCACCAAGCGTTCTTCACCACATGAGTATTGTTCGATTTCGTTTGGCACGAACAAGTCTCCACTGCTTTGAGAACTTTCATCGACGCTCAGATGGTCTGAATCATATAAATACTCTGGGACTTTCTGGGAACAATAAGGAATAAATGTTTGTTGTTGAAAAATGTTGACTGTTTAAGATTTATGACACAACTAATTGGTTACCCTTTTTTTAATTGGAAGAGTCTGGGGCTGGTAATCTGAGAATAATGATCGAGAATCGTCCGACTCACAAGCCATTGGCAGCTCAAGGCCTTCAACTGTGTTATTGGGCACGAGTGTTTTGTGCACAATGTCTTCCTCCACGGGGTTTTTGTCAATGCCAATGTCAATGTCAATGCCTTCCTCCACAATGTCTTCGTCCACATTCTTGAATTAATAAAATTATTCAGTTTTATAACATACGTAAGATTGGTAATATATATAATAATGATGGATGAGCCATGTGCCATGTGATTATTATTATTCTTACATTAGTCGATGTTGCATCTGTTTGGGTTCCCTTGTCCAACTTGTCATATCGCACAGAGTCGTCTCTCATTAATGCCGCAATTGGGAGCTTTTTCAAGCCCGATTTTTTAAAAAATTTGGACATTGCCTTGAATAAATTAAAACAACATGACGAGATGTACATGTTATTATTATAATTATGATATGATTTATAATAATTACAATTATTTGTTGGGAGAAAAGTTACATACAATCATGTCAGGTTGATCCAAGATAATTTCCCCTCGAGTATGATTTGCTTCAAGAGCTGACACAATTGCCCGCTGAGTGCATTCTGAAATCGGCTGGGTTCCTAGATTGACACGTTTTAGTAGGAACTACCAGTGACATTAGGAAAAGTAATGAAAAAAAAATCAGTCAGATAAAATAAACCTTCAACTAAAATTAAAATAAAATAAAATTATACCAGATAATCTGCTTGGACGTTTAGATCACGTTTCCACGTTTCAGTGGTTCTATAATCTTTCCACGGTGGTCTTTTGGTATCATCAGGTGACACCGGCTTGGGTTGGATTCCATTTTTGGGTACATCCATCACGGGAATTTCTTGTTCACAAGTTGTGTCTGACCTGTCAATTTGCGACTCCAGTCCAGTAATGAGTGTGACATCATCACTGCCATCATTGTCATCATCACCGTTATTATTATTGGCAGGCCATTCATCTACTTTTGATTTTGAATCTGCTTGTTTTTGGTCCATTATTATTGTCAGAGGGATAAAATGCCTGAAAGCCAAATAAAAAAACATTTTTGCCATAAACAAGAAGAGAACGACCGTACAGTGTTACACTGTTGATGGATGGACAGCGACTGGCAGCGAGTAGTGAGGCGTGCAAATGCTAGTATACCCAATTACTATGTCCCAATGCTAGTACACCCAATTACTATGTCCCAATGCTAGTATACCCAATCAATATCTTGACTCGCATATAAATAATACTTGATGCATATAAATGCTCAAATAATATATTTTTTTTGTAAAAATTTCAATTGGTTTGAATTCGTGTGATAGCATATGATCATTTATGATACACCATTTCTATTGGGATTACTCTCATTTTTTATGATAAAATTACGTCATATGATATTCATATTAAGTATATTCAATAGAAATGATAATTGTACAAGTTATAGACTAAAATTACAATGATTAAGTACACAAGATGAGGGAAAAGGTTGTCGTGAGGGATTTTAAAGTAAATATTAAGAGTAAAAAAATTTGTAACACTATTTTTCATAATTGTGTGTGTGTGTGTGTGTGTATTCGAGTATATGTGAATGTTGATTTGTGTGTGTGTGTGACTTTTGCCAATTTTTTCCGACTTTAGGTGGGATTCCACGTTGAGTGTCAATAAAGCAGTCAGTCAGATGCGAGTGTTGAGACGTCCGGGTTGCTTAATCGATATCAATCGACTTAAAAGGTGTAGTGCAAAGTGTATGCCATTACTTTCTACAGTGGTTTGATTTTTACTTATGATCAGTTTTGATGATTAAAGAGGTTAAATGTTTAAAAACAAATGAAAGGGTTTATGAATTTGAAAGTTTATTAAGTTTATTAATTAATAATAATCATTAGGATTTATTTTATTGTTTGAAAATGTGAATATATGAACATATATGTGAATCTTTACAGGTATAATATTACTGTAAACTACTATTAGTTACTTATTAACTAGAAATATGTATGTAATACAAAAAAAATTGATGAAATAGTTATGTTGGTTAACCACATAAACATAAAGGATAAACGCATAGTTCAAAATTATGGTTATTTTGAGGGTTGAGGTGAGGAATGCTATTAATTATACTAATTAATATCAGAGTTGGAGGAGGAGTCAGTGTCGCTTGTTTCCGGATCAGAAATAAAGAATCCCCCGTCACTGGCTTGTGATGAGATAGTACTGTCAGATGACCATTCATCATCGCTTTCACTTGAAGTATCATCATGGACAGGCGAGATTGTGCTGTCACGTGGATTATCGCTCTCACTTGGGACAGAAATGCTGCTCACTGCTAAGCCTGGGACAGAAATGCTGCTCACTGCTAAGCCTGGGACAGAAATTTGTCCATTGACGTTGGCATCTGCTGCCATCTTTACACTTTTTGATAATGATGGTGATAATGATGGGGATAATGATTGTGATCCCGATGGTGAAGATGATTGTGATATTGATGATGATTGTGATTCATCTTTGCTCTTATTCACCGGAAAAGATTTTTCACCCTGTTCACTTTTGGATGACGATGCCCGACCACCTTTCCTTTGCTACAACAAAAAAACGAATGTTATTTTTAAAATGGGTCATAGATTGTGTAACATTAGATTAGTGGATATTGAAACAAATTGGTTGGTTAGGTTTATAATAGGTTTGCAATGAAACACGCTGGCATTAGAATATAACATTAATATATATCAAATGAAGAAATGATCATGATCTATTTACCCGAGGTCGTTTTGTGGACGATTTGTTTGCAAGTTGCAAGTCATTTCTTTTCTTTAGTAGTCTAGCTCGACGTCTGTCTTTTCTGGCTTGCCGCAACATGTTTGGGGCCCGGCGTCTTTGGGGGTTGGGATTCTCATACAATATGCCATGCTGGCGTAAAAATTCAGTAATCTCCGGTGTCAAAGTATGATCTCGTGCGGATTGCGGTTGGGTTTGAGCTGCGTTCCCTCCGATTGGTGCGTTGTTACTACTGTCAACAATCGCGGGCCTTGGTGTCCACACATCTGCCCCATTGCTCTGTGTATTAGGATCATCGTCAATTATACCATGATGGCGTAAAAAAGCCGTAACTTCTGGCGTCCGCCAATTTTCGGGATGGAGAATTCGACCATTGGAATCTCGCCGTCTGAATTCTAAATCATCATCAACCTCGTTCCAGTCTGACATGGTGAGATAGTTGGAAACTGAAAGAATAAATATATTTTAAATTATTTCAGACATTGATCATACACAGTTTATTCATAAACATCAAAGGAGCCTCTTGTTCTGATAAATGCCTGACTGGATGGGTTAGATATCAGATGACTACTAAACAGCTTTAAGCACTGATATGATATGATATGATATGATATGATAAAACAAAAAAATTACTTTGTCCCGGAAGTTGAAAAATTATTTCAATTAATTAATATTATTGTATATTATTGTTAAACAACTAAAGTTTTCAACAACAACAGCAAAATCAGCAAAAATGTGTTTTATCTGTTTTATGTTTTATCATAAATATCGAAACGAATGTCAAAACAATAGTAAAAAGTAAACTTGTGGTATTAAGTAAGTAACTTTAAAGTAAGCTTGTCTACAGTAAGACTGTTTTTGCCAAACTTAAAATAACTATTATGATAATGTGCTACTGTACAATATTGTGGATTTTAAGCAGTCAAACGAAGGAAGAAGGTAAACTTTTTATATTTTATCAATTGTTTTTTTACAGCTACTGTACTTTTCTCAATTTGACTGACTTGGGTACTTACCTTGGACAAGCCGGAATAACAGGAATTTATCAATTAGTGTAAAGCTAGCTTCAGATAGACTAGTTAAGGTTAGTTTGTCGTTGGTAAACTTTAAATTAATATTATCATAAATTTGAAATGTCAAGTGTAAAAATAATATTTTATCAATTTGACTGACTGTAATTTTGACTGGTTGACTGACCGTAATTTTAAAGTAAGATTGGGTTTGCCTAAATTAAAATACCCTTTATGATATATATCAAAAGTCGTATTTTACTGCGAGTCTTGAAAACAATCGCGTAAATTGAAAACAATGAAGAAGGTCAATATATAAAACAAATATTTTATCAGTTTAATTAAGGTTGGTTTGTACATCACACACACACACACGTATCACACATTTGACTGGCCAGATTTTGGTAGTCAAGTATTTTGGATTTTGGTCTCAATAGAGAACGTAAATTGTCTTTGTCATCCCTTGCCTTGAGTCTCTTTAAAGTAAACGATAGAAATCTGTACAGTATAAAGCACATGCTACAGTGTTTCACAGTTTGTAAATTACAGCTACGATGTGATATATGAAGCCACAGTGTTTCACAAGATGGGGTACTCTTTGATATTCAAGAATCTATCTATTACATCGAAGAGAAAATGTCTGTATCATTATCTTAAGCCCAAGAATACAAACAACTTCATCCATTTCGTATGTACATGACCTTTACGTACATTTTTTATATAATTAGATTAATTTTCAAATATTATATTGTAAATTTAGAAAAAACCCGTATAAAAATTATTATTCCTTCCTACTGGGTTTGACGCTTAAATGACGATTTTTGGGAAAAGTGGCCCGTTTGTTTCTGGGGGTGGCGCACCGTCGCCTGTTAACATTGGCGTCCCATCCCCGGCAACTGCTCCCTCGGTCGGGACAAGTGGCCCGTTTGTTTCTGGGGGTGGCGGATCGTCGCCTGTTAACATTGGCGTCCCACCCCCGGCAACTGCTCCCT
>JAHZNC010003093.1:0-14300 GCA_027744095.1 Zhuqinia jingwanae
ATTTATGGACAAATTTCTAATGGATGCAAGCCAAACTTGCAACATGTTTTAGGTAGACATATATATTTTTAATGTCCGACCAAAGTAATTTTCCACTGGGGGCCGCAAGCAAAATTTATATATTCATGTGACAAACAATCACCTGCAGATTTTATGTCCTTTTATAATTATGTCTGCCCTGCTAACTTCATTCTACTTGTAATAAATGCAGCATAAATATACAGTGTACTTTTACAATTATGTACATAATATGTTTAAAAATATGCCTGACGATGTTATATTTGTGTTAAAAAATTTCCAGATATAAATTGCATTTTAGCAAAATGCAAAAATGACATTCCAGTCATAGCAGTGCCACTGCACTGGCAGCATTTTTAACTTGTCCCCTGTATTCAACTCATACATGTATACTATTTCCAGTGATTTATTTTCTTTAATTACAAATAATATTAGTGTCTGAAACTGCAAGATGATGTATGAACTGCGTGACTGAAGTCAATACACTAGAAATTAGAATATTTTTATTCCACTTTCAACTCTTTCTCAGGCTGTTGCACTCCCAACACTATGCATACAAGTTTATTATTATACATACAAGGGCAGAAGAAATACCAGCAGCAGTAATTCCCATTTTTGAAGAGAGGAAATTAAAATTAAATGGCATATTATGTTTTTAAAAAGCGTTTCCAGCTATGCATTCGCACATAATATATGTATAACATATAGGTACATATGTATGTATGTATGTGTATATATGTAGGTATCTAGGTAAGTAAAAATTATTTCAAATGACGTTTTTCATTTCATTTTAGAACCCAATATAAAACAACGGAAATTTAACCATTATTATACCTTCAGGCAGTTTTAAAATAGGGACAATTATTAACGGAAAAGTGCTACCCAACCAAACCAACCATTTTCCTAGTTCATTATTTCGTTGTTGCCCTTGATTAAAAATTGAATATTTGATTCGACTACGCTAATCTCTTACTGTATCTCTATAAAAACTGAAATAAAGCAATACAGAAGAATTTTCCTATGATCCTATTGAAAACCAATTTCTGTGTGAAATGTTTGGGTACTTTTTGGTAATTTTACCATGCATGAAATTCAAACATGAACTACTTTCTCTCATGAAGATACTACTATAAGATCTCATACGTATGTAACCGAAAAATTGAGGAAACCCGATTAATGATCGAAAACCTTTATATGAAGATTGTAGCCCTTTACTCGTGCATTTATAAACAAATATTGTCTTGAAACAGAGCCTCTTGAGCTTGTATGAATGCGTGTAAAATGTAATATATTATTCTTCTAGTATATAGGTAGTTCTCACGCGGATATGTTATTAGTTGCTCAACGTCAAGTGATTTGAACATGTTCATGCATGACATTTTACAAAATACAAAAGAGGTCTGCCTCCCTACTTGTCATAGTGTGTGATGGACAGATGAGAGCCCTTGAAAAATGACAGCTTTACTCCCTTTCTCCTCTTTTCTTGCGTGGCATTTTCAATCGAGAGCAAAACAACCATGCCTTTCACTACCACTTCTCACTCCCATATTTGCACATGAATATTTTACGATGTTTCGCCAAGATTTTTATTGTCCGGCGAACTCGACCTCATTTGTATAGATAGTTGTTTACAAGCTGAAATTTACCATTGTATTGTGTATTATCATATATGTAGAGTAGGTAAGTATTAGATTTATGCAAAGTAAACATATCATATCCACTCTTGTGGGTGGAATATATTTAGTTCATTGTATCGACAAAATTGGAGAACATTTTGGTTTGGATGTGAGAGTCTCTTATAAAAATTCAATACGCGTATTTCCGATGCTTCAGCATTTTTAACTCTATAAACATGAACAAATCATTGTAAATATTATCAGGAATCTTGGTGCAGATCAATTTGATGCTCAACAACGGTGCAAACGTCATCAAATCAAATCTTGTCAACCAGCAGTCACCAGCATTACCACCATGTATTACCGGTAAACTGTCGCATCAAACCAATATCAGCATTAGTTTAGTGGGCAGTAGTGTGTGATGTGCTGAATTGCATACAAAGTGCTACTACTCAAAGATGATGACGGGACAAAGTGCTACATTTATTTTCTGATGACAGGAGTAAGTTTTGGTTAGTGACTATCTGTTTTAAATCATCGCATATCTTTATTTAGTATAAGCCGGTTAAGCCGTACGTTACGGTCGTTGACTCATTTTTACTCCAAGTTTTGGTTTATTTTTGCGTTTTCCACATGCCATCTCTCGTACTCTTTAGGCTCCTGCTGGAAATGGGGATAGATGGGAAATGGGAATATGGTATATAGTGATCTTTTGTTTCGCTTATTAGACATCTCTCATATGGTTTAGTTAATTGGTTGTAAAAACTTAATTTGGAATAAGTTGGAATTTTGTTTCGATGCTGGAAGTATAGGAACATAAAATGGAAGTATTCGAATAAAAAAAAACACCATGGGACGTGTCCTTCGTGTAATGCTTTCTAGAAAGATTATTATGAGTCTCGAGTATCCCATCGTACTTATTGTACATAGAAGGGTGTAGTATTCTTAGAACTTGAAACAGACAATATAAATAATGTTATTATGAAACCTCAATTAGCTCAGTGATATAAAGACAGATACAAATATTGCGTAATGTTGAATGTGTTATTTAAAAAATATACACAAATGTTACGAAATCTCATATAAATGTTGAAATTCTATTATCGAAAGTATTTTTTTGTGTTTAAAAGCGTCTTCAAAAAAAAACTAGCTTCCACACAAAAAGGGAAGCCTCACATACTCAGGCCTTTACGGATACTTTAATTTACATAAAGCGGAATAGTACAAAGTACAATGTACCATTATGCAATCACAATTTCTTTGCTAGTATGTATTCCCTTTATGCTTTTGTATTGAAAATGAATCCATTTCCTAAACAAAACTTTTGCGTTAGTTTCACTTGATTTCTTTTCTGGAAGTTATTTGTAGACTTTTTTTAAATGTTTTGTACTCAAAACTAGTAAAAAAGCAAGTCCATGAATAGTTTTTTTCTCTCCTTCAATAACATTTACAATAAATTTTCTTTCAAAACATCCTTCTCCAATCTATTGTAAATTTAACACAAGCAATAAAAGCAGCAAACATATTATAATGATTTAAACAGAAATATTCTTGAGGAAGTAGTATCCCTGTTACTAAACAAATGCATTAGCTTAATGGTATGTTGTCAGTGAAAAGAGAAAAAAGGAAGAAGTAAACTCCTAAAAAAGTATACATATTTTTCCTTTTTGTCTAACTGCCTTGTAGTCGAAGAAATGGAGAATGACTAACATTTTATGAATTGCGATAAGATGTATTGTTTGTACTTTTCGTTTTATTATGATTTTGATGAGTATTGTTGAAGAAAATGTATAGTTATTGCTATTTTTTAAACTTATTTATTCGCTAGGAATGTCTCAAAACGACTAAAAACATTTTTCGTTCTTACTAATTTAATTGAAGCTCTCGTCTTGAAATCCTAAACTGATAATATTAAAGTGATCTACTGGAATAACGTAATATTATCCTATACAGGTATCGGTATCAAAAATAACATTTAAAAAGTAATTGAACAACTCTTTGTCAGATTGTAGTTTATAAACTAAGCATAAATTATTGGGTTTCCTTTGTATAAACTTTTCTAAAACATTTAACAGAAAGATTTCTACTAGTTAGGTTGATAAACAAGCAGGATCTCGGTTTGCCCCAATACATACTTGCTTTACTGCACAAACATGCACATGTTTCAAGCATTGAAGTTAGCTACAGTAGCTTATAGTATAGTGGACTTCCTTCCTAAAAAGACTTCCACGTGTACCCTCGATCTACCACTCACCATTTTAGTGCACTAAATAAGGAGATGATCTTTCATGGCACCTACCATTTACATATTTTATTTGACATGTTTTCAGGTTTAAATAAATGATATGCTGACTGCTGACTTTCAGTGTAGTGAGTAAAATGCTGCGTAAAGAAATTAACAGAATATTATGGTGAAAAATTTCTTTTAATTGCTGTGTAAAATGTGCAGTGGAAGTGAAAAAAGCATCAGTTCGAGAAATCTGAGGTTAAATTCTCATTCATTACAACTCCGATATGCATGTCCTGAATTTTTCGTGTCTTCACTCGTCACGTCTGTACATTAAACTTTCTTTTTCTTACTTTTCATAAAAGCTTACTTGACGCTTGCTGTTGGGCTTAAAAAATCACGATAGGAAGCTTCAATCTTTGACAAGAGCCCAATATCAACTTACAGCTAAGCCACATAAATAAAAATTGAAATGGTGCATACATAAATCGTGTTGAGATTTATATGTACTGGAAAATAACTGAATAATTTTCACAATCGTTCCTTTTACATTATCTTTTTTTTTATTCACTTGATGCTAATAATACAGTGGTGGCCATACCCTGATATAATGTGATTAACAAAAGTGAGGCAGCCTGCAAGATTTCCTGTCATTTGAAACTGTATGCACACACATTTACGTACAAATGATGGGCTTAAAAAATCACGATAGGAAGCTTCAATCTTTGACAAGAGCCCAATATCAACTTACAGCTAAGCCACATAAATAAAAATTGAAATGGTGCATACAAAAATCGTGTTGAGATTTATATGTACTGGAAAATAACTGAATAATTTTCACAATCGTTCCTTCTACATTATCTTTTTATTCACTTGATGCTAATAATATAGTGGTGGCCATACCCTGATATAATGTGATTAACAAAAGTGAGGCAGCCTGCAAGATTTCGTGTCATTTGAAACTGTATGCACACACATTTACGTACAAATGTACATTACATGAAACATGAGAGAAAACGACCAGACAAGATAACGATTTTGCAGACAGCACAAATTTAGAAAATGCAAAATCATGAAGATTAATACATTAAGAACAGAAGTTTAAATCAAGTATAACTACTACTTGGCCTACTTGAGCTATTTTGCATTACATTGATCATTTTTCTATATGCCATCCACGTAATATGTTTGATTAAATATTCAGTCCGAGCTTACATCCATTTGCATTTTCAGATCCGGAGGCTAGAAAGACAAATCAACAAAATTTTAACATACCTACTAGGTATTACCTGGTAGCCATATTGCATATCAGATCAAAAGTAAAAACTCACCGAACCAACTAACAAACTAGCTGCAACCCAAAAGTGCAAAAAATAGCAGGGTCGGATACTGTGCAGAAAAAGAAGGATTATGTTCACAATCGCAACCTGATCAGCAAACAACTGTTTCCTACTTGAAAAACTGTAAATACATAAACAAAATTATCCAATTTTAAAAATAAAGTGAAGTTTTAAAAAATCGTTAGAATTGTGAGGC
This sequence comes from Zhuqinia jingwanae, assembly GCA_027744095.1. Lineage (NCBI taxonomy): Eukaryota > Metazoa > Arthropoda > Collembola > Entomobryomorpha > Paronellidae > Zhuqinia > Zhuqinia jingwanae. Next base: position 5,398 of record JAHZNC010003093.1, read on the forward strand.
ATTCGTCGATAATATTTGGAACTTTGGTTTGCACAACAGCAATAATTATTAAATATGGATACCTACGACGAAAACCAATATTGTGAAATGCCAGTTGATTCTTCGACCGCTGCGGAGAAGGTAAATACAACAAGTCTAAAATTTTAATTAAAAAAATATATTGCATAAAAAAAGTGAAGTGCAAGTTAAAATGATTTCTGCTCTTGTTTGTAGGAAAAGAAAAAGGATATCGATGAAGCCATGTCGGTCGGATCCCAGTTCTCCAAATATTACTACGAAATGATGAGCACAACAGCAATAATTATTAAATATGGATACCTACGACGAAAACCAATATTGTGAAATGCCAGTTGATTCTTCGACCGCTGCGGAGAAGGTAAATACAAGTCTAAAATTTAATTAAAAAAATATATTGCATATTGCATTAAAAAAGTGAAGTGCAAGTTAAAAGGATTTCTCCTCTTGTTTGTAGGAAAAGAAAAAGGATATCGATGAAGCCATGTCGGTCGGATCCCAGTTCTCCAAATATTACTACGAAATGATGGAGAAGAAACCACATGTACACATCCACATTTTGCACTAACATTTACGCAAATAACTTGGTTATTATATAAATATGTATAACTTTAGTTAGAAGTCATGTTAGTTTGTTTTAATTTGTGTGATATTTTAGCTTGTTGGTCAATTGTATCTGGAAGATTCCCTGATGCTGTGGGATGGAAAATCCCACGTGCTCAAGGGACCTAATTCAAAAATTCATTGAAACGCAATTACCACCTTTGACATTCAGTGTAGCATCCATGGATTGCCAATCTTTGAACAGTAAATACATTCAACAAACATGCATGTTTTTATTTAATTCGAAGTCTCTTTAAAATTACACACTCACAAAATTGTATAAAATATTTTGATTTTTAAGGTGCCGCTGTTGGAGATAAGAAGTCTATCATAATAACGACCAGTGGCCTGTACCTAGTCTCGGGCGTAGGGACTCACAACAGAATGCCTTTTACCCAACGGATTATTATCACTGCTGATGATAAAAAGTGGCGGATCGCAGTTGACAATTTCAGAAGTCAAAATTCAAATAAGTCCATGTAAACAAAAATAACGTAAAATCGTCTGTATACTATGGTCGTCAGCTTTAGCGTTTAGCTTGCAGTTCATGGGTTCCTTAGCGTATAATTTACGGAAGATCTTTACCAGTGTATTCTTATTTAATGCGTTAGTAATTGTGTTTTTGTTTAAAAAATATTCTGGAAGTTTACTGTCTACGTATGATCATTTAAGGAATAATGATAGTATTATGAATGAAACTTTATGATCCTGTTCCGTGTAATTAAACAATAGAAAATTCTTGATGTGATAAGTTATAACGGATGACGGAAGTTCCTAATTTGATTAGTTGGTTGATATTGCTATTGTGAGCTTCATTAAATTTCAGAACCCGATGATAGATAACCCGTAGCTTTATAAAACTTTACAGAATTAGAAGCGTGTTTCTTGCATGCTGTTGCGTGTGATGTCATTGTATCACATTATTATGCATGAGATTTTAATTTTTAGCGAAAACATGGGTATTGTATTATTTGGATGTAACTTGAATATTAATAAATAAACTTAAATCAAAAAGATATTGTAGTGGAAAGTATCCTACACCCCGTACCGTACAACGCGTATTGAAGAACAAAAGGTGGTATTGGGACAAGGGACAAGACATAAGATGTAACATTATATCATTGATGATGATGTAAGGATGAAATAATTGCGTATGGTGTCGTATGTGTTTTTGGAGGAATTCCTTTGTGGCATATGACTCCCAAGCTCAATTTAACTGCGTATCGATATTCCAAATGCGTGTCATTTTGTTATGTAGCAAATAATGCTATCTGAAAATGAATTCATCTATTTCTAGTTTGACGTGATGCATAGTAATAACTTTACTTTTCGTTGCAACCCACATGCGTGAAGCGTGAATTGAGTCAAAATTAGGTAGTTTTTTACGCAATTTTTGTACAACTGAACAGTAACATGAAACTAAGTCCAAGAGCAATCACATGCCTACTATGAAATCTCCAATCATGAATCTAATATTATCTTGCAAAAAAGGAACATCATATAAAGGCAAATAACTTTCGTGTTTGGTTTTCATAAAAGAGAATGTAATTGTAAATTCTTCACTGGTACAAATACAAATGAGCATCAATGTAGAGTTTGTATTCCAGAAATTCGCACGGTGCAACAACAATAATAATTTACTTGCTCACAACAAATTAAGAAATGTGAATCTAATTTTAAATTACATCAACTTTGGAAATAGCTTTATACAGGTAAGGCTTTATAAAATCGTAAAAATGAAAAGTTTCATATCGAACACTCATATATAACAATATAGACACGTTAATACCAATATTTAAAAAAGATTTTTACTTGTTCCACATTAATTTTTTTAAACATTTCATTGAATTTAAAAGGACTATTTCACACGATACAGCATCTTTCTCTGAAGACGGTGCTGCAGCTCGCCACGTCGAATCATGTTGTACAGAACCTTATGAATCTGTTTATCGTCATATTTCTGAAGAAAAAAACAACGTCAACCACAAAAAATGCTTTTGTTAAAGAAATATAATGAATGACATGTATTTTTATTTAAAAAGTAATTTAATAAGTACCTGACGAATGAAATCTTGTAAAATAGTGTGCTCTGACACTTGTGTTCCAATTGCCATACGGCGTTTTAACTGATTTTCAATTCGATGCAAAGTGTCAGTGTCTTCCTGTGTGGTGTAACCCTCCACGCCTAAGTACGAATTATTATGATTTAGATCTTAAATTTAATTCATTGTTTTAATACAGAAAAGAAAATGGGAAAACTTACCAGCTAAGTTTCCAGTATTAGCTGCATCTAAGGTTGATACTTGGAACAATCGAAGAGCTTCATCAATATGAACTTCTGATGCAAAAGGCTTCAACTGCATTTTCGCCAATGATTCTGCTATTCTGACAACTGCCTCAAGTTGCCTAACATAATTTTAAATTTGACGGATAAAAAGTGATGTCCAAATGAAAGCGATCAGTGTTGGTAATAAAAATATCGAAAGATTATGATTACCTAACGGTAATTGGAATGGGATTGCGATGGTGTGCCTCTTCCTCGGCTTCTCTGTTACCACTGCGCATAAGCACATACTTGTTCTTTAATTTGTCACACGCCTCGAGAGTAAGTCGGGGTCCACATGATCTATATACAACAAAGTGATATAATTAAGTATCGTTGTAAATTATAATTTCGTCATATTGCATGCCCACGAATATAATCGCAGTATTGTTCGCGTCTCACACTGTATGCACAAATGACATGTATTTCCCAAAACTTGGAACTGTACTGTCAAACAAAATCAGTTGTAAACACTCTCTGTGAATTACTCATCGTACATGAATTAAGAAATTAGCATAATCGCGATGGTTAGTTCACATACGATGTTTTACAACTGATTTTGTTTGTAGTAATGTTCCAGGTTTTGGGAAATACATATCATTTGTACATGCATGGTTCAACCGGGTGACGCGAGCAACGCCAAGTTTAAACAATAAAACTTACGCTTTGCAGTACGCAATGTATTTTTTCAAAAATAGTAGAGATAACTCTCCTTCTTGCTCTTGTTTTTCATTTACCCTTTGTGCATTCATATGAATACGCATGACGTGTTTGGCCATTATCTAAAAAATCAAATACATGTGAGGAATTACATTCTTGAGGTTTTCAAATAACACAAACAACGACGATACTTAGTTTTTTTTTAGTGAAAATCAGATGGCCCCTGGGCACTTGCATGGCGTCATTGAGAACCTTGTAAACTTTTTACGTCAGTATCTCTTTGCGTTTATTAGTGCCACTCATCATTTTAATTTTATGGTTTCATCGAAGATAAAAATGTTGGCAACAACTTACCGTATCTCTCTCTTCGTTATGTTCATCCTTCACAATGAAAATCATATCAAAACGAGAAAGAATTGTAGGCATGAAGTCAATATTGTCATCCCCCTTCGTGTCATCCCATCTTCCAAAAACTGAATTGGCAGCAGCGAGAACTGCACATCTGGAATTAAGCGTAGTTGTTATTCCAGCCTATAAATCCGCAAACACAAAAGGATTACACTTTCTTCGTAAATTGCAAATATAATAGTATTAACAATTATTTTAATTCAGAATAAAAATCCCTCGCCGTGCTAAGCCATCAGGGAGTCGCTTTCTGGATCCTAAACGTTGCAATGTTTAGTTTATAAACATTTACTCCAACACAAATTACCTTAATTTTAATGAGCATGTTTTAAACTTACCTCCAAAGAGCAGGCATGCTATAGATTTCTTAATGTCTTCAGATCCGTAAATGCTTGGGGCAATGGATTTTATAATTCTTTCATAACAATCTGGAGCCGCTGCCAATTTTCGGAATTCTTCCTCTTCAGCTGCGGAGTAGGATACTTTTCCGGATCGTCCAGAACCATCCATTTCCAATTGAATTCCAAAAACTCGGAAATAAGGTTGTCTTACACCAACAGTTGCTTTATGTTCAGATCCTTTCTGTAAGCAAATTTAGTATGACATGATTACCTTTTTTTTCTCGTGCCGAAAGACACTGCATGAAACCGAAACTAAACAGCTTCATTTAAGCTTTGAAAAAATCATATTTTACATTTGTGATGTTTAAACAAATTAATTATTATTTAAAAGAACACCACCGGGGAACACGTAAATTAAGATATACAACAAGTACCTTTGTGGGTTCTGTAGCTTTCTTGATCGAGTAAATTCCGGTAACTGTAATTCTATTGCCTGGAACAACTCTTTCGCATAAATATCTATCTAAATACATTGGCATATGGCGAGGCATTTCGCCAGGAGGTACGGAATCAGGTGATTCTTGAAGCTTCAGAACTTGAAAGTCAACACAGTTACAACGGTCAGGTAAAATAAAATACGGGTCCATAGGACATTTCACTTGGCCAGCTTGGGCTCCCCTGTAATTAAGAACAATAACATAATTACAAATCGTAATTGAAGTTGTTCGTATACTAAAATTAATAGACTCTTGACTAAATTTGGCAATACATAGCAATTATTATTAACTTTCTTACTGGTTCGTGGTGCATTTTCTTGGCAAAGCATATCCTTCCAAACCAGGCTTCACAGGAATGTTTGGAAGAACAGATCTACAGCTTCGACACATTAGTGATATCTTCACAGCCTTGGACCTTACTGAAGAAGCCGTTAACACAATTCCCTGTATCTTCTCGAGTTTGGATACCCTCTCAGAACGGAGGTCCCGAATTTTACTTGGCTCGGCATCGGATACAAGCATCACTTGTATATCTTCAACATCCTCGTGTCCAAGTGGTCGAGGAGAAGTAAGTTCATCAACGACTTCCTTTGCAGCCTCCTCGAACTAAGAACAATTTACCAATTACCCTTTAAACACCAACCCCCACTTTAGAATCAACAAAAGAGTAAAACTTTACAATCTACATACCACAGAAATGAATTCCGAAGGGAATTCCTTGATCTTGCCAAACAGATCTTCATCATACTGAATTATATCTATCAAGCTTCACTTCTATCCAATACTGACCAATGTTGTAATTTCGTCGAAGTTGATCTCTGATAAAGCAAAAAACAGATATTACTTTAAGACATATGCAAAGTAAGAGCTCATGAGCTTGATCAATCATATAACTATAATTGTAAGATTTTAAAATATTGAAATTTGTCATGCCTGTATTTGTATCCAAACTGTCCCTCTTGAAACTGGCGTAAAAAGTCCTTCAAAGTTTTTTTGTACTGTTGATGATCAACTTGCCCATTTTCCATCTCCGCCTCCTCATCTCGGCTTGCGGACACAAAAACTTGGTTTTGATCAAAACCTGCCATGATTAACTTTTAGCAAAAAATCAATTTCAAGCAAACAACACAAGTAAAGTTGGCCACCGTGAGTCTAATAAATTTACAATATTCTTCACAACGCTGAACGACACAATAATCACAACATTAATTGATGTTTCATCAATTTTTTTTGTTATTATTGGTTAAACAGTATAGATTTTAAATATTCGAAATACAACAACTAAAGTCAAGATTGATGTTTTCCTCTCAACACACTCACTCTTACCACATTCACTCTGTAACTAAATTGACAAAGGCATTTTGCTTTGTTTCATCTGTCGAACAAACAAGAAATATTGTGTGAGGGTCCACACTGTATTTACGAAACATAGTAAGACTCACAATTTTATCCGCTCTTCCAATTCAGTCCCGCTGTTTCCCGCTGTTATTACTTTCTGGCTAGAGTACTGAGACAAGAATATGAGACAGGAACACTGAAAGAGTACATAGGTACACATCATATATGCACCCGTTTTTTTAGGTCGACCTGCACCATGCATGCATACACGTAGCATAATACTTGAATGTACGCACACTTCCATTATTGCAATGAGGACATCTGCGTAGTACCACAACAAGCTTCTCCAGCTCGTTTGTCTTTGTTCGTGATGTCACAAGAAAACCAAACGCTGCTTTTTACATCATTCACCATTTTGCCGTTGCATGCTGCTGGTAAGCCGTTTCCAAAATCCAAATTAAAACTTGAGAAAAAGTATCCAAAATCTTAGTAGTTTTACACAACAATATTTCTTTATTTCCTTTTGTCATTTGTGTACTTTGTAGTTTGTGGTTTTACAAAAGCTCCAAGATAATTAATGATGATTAGATATATAATTATTGCATGCAGGAAGAATAATTTAGTGAAAAATTATGAAAGTTTGACTTTATTTCTCTGCATTTATTTCCCGTTATAAGTTGTATATTTCAAAAGATGCATGTTTTTGTTTGTTGATTCAATTTTTTCTTTTAGTCTTCTTTCAACCAAATCCCTTTCTGATGCTAGTTTTGATTTGAGCTCAAAGAAGAAATCTTGTCCAACAGAACTAATTTGACGCCTTGGGCCACTCCTTTCCTCTGTGTAGGACATGCATGCATAAAAAGATATAGTATTAAGAAGATACCTAACTGTTATGTCATTTAGAGTCCGGAAATTATTTACAGAAAGTTATAATGATAGATTATCTGAACAACCTAAGAAGTTTTCGATTAATTTCCTTTGAACTACAGGTACTGGTGGGCTACTTCGTCTGTCGGAACGACTTGTCTCTTTCGGCTCGTCCAAACAGATTGTAAAATCCTTTTCAGGAAATTCATCATAATCATCTTCATTTTCTGTGAACATTTTTGTGTGGTCTTAAGTAAAAAAAAGTCGCAAATAATTTTTCATTAAACCAAAGCATAATAATTTTTAAATATAATTTTTTTTGTTAATCAGTTTTGGTTAAAAAGGTTGATACATTTTTAAGTTAAGTGTAAACACTAAGCGTCCGTGTACGTACCTTCATGACGTCTGTGTTCATAAAATGGGTAGGTCTCCGTATCTTCAAAATCACCCGTGTCCGGCCCAAAACTTGCTAATTTTTCAGCCAGCAGACTTGATCTTGATCGTGGTCTTCTGTCTTTACATTTTAAATCCACATTATGTCTTGAAACAGTAAAAGCTTCATTCTTTTTGGCGTTTCGTTGTTTCTGTTTCATATAATAACATTTATTATTTCTTGTACAACTTTTTACATAAATGATGTAAGAAAAACTGCAGGCAAAACAAAATGTGGTTAGATATTTTGTCAAACTAATTCTTTCCCAGATCCAGATGAAGAAAACAACTGGGCAAACTTTTTTTTGCGTCTTTCCCTGACTAAAACTTTTATTTCACGTTGCGCGCTATGATGTCGAATTACAAATTTTTTTTTGTCAAGAAGTTTCCTTTTTCTTTTATTAAAACAAACCTCAATTTTATGTCGATGGTATCCCTCCAAGTCTGATCTGGTTTGTTGTTCCATCTTTACCCTTCTCCGCTCCTCCTCATGAAATTCTCTAATTTTCCTCTCTATCCGTTCATCTTCCTCCTTTTCTCGTGCCAACCTCTCTGTCTTCCGTTTTCTGTCTTCATCAATTTGCTTACGTAATTCGGCCTTATAAACTGCTGTTCGCAGGCCTGGGTCAGGAAGTTCATCGGAGGTCTATATATGTTTTTAACCCCACAAAAAATACCCTTTTTTATGGCAAAAATGTATCTTATATATTTTTAAAGCATGTACCTATACACTTTTCATCTTATTACCGCCCTACTGTATGTGTATTGTGTAAAATAGATCAAAAATATTTTTCGTAGAGTTTTTTTTGCACATGCCTGCCATATCTTTTGAGCTTTATACGCTTGCTCTTTCAATATTTCAAAGTCTAGCTTGTCATCAACCTCTGCATCCCCACAACTATCCTCATCGTCAGCATGTCGATCATGCAATATTGAACGTAAACTTACTGGGTTAGGTTTAGGTGAAGCACGGGAAGATGGGTAATGGTTCTGGTGTTCCTGTGCCGTTTGTGGAGAATGTCCATGATTTACGCCTGAAAAATAAGTTTATAAAAAAGGTACAACTCGCGGTTACATTTATCTTTTTTGCTGTTTTTTGTTCGAGTTCAAGGTATTTACATGTTTTGAAATGAAGAAGAAAAATTTGAGGATATCGAGATAACTTCAATTTTGATTTACTTTCCGAGTATGAAGCAAAATACATACACACATGATAAATTTTCATGTAATTCCTTCTCACAAATAACATAAATTCCCAAGAAACATATAAGTGAATTTTCTTTTTTACTCTGTTGTATATATTTTCTTGGTAATTCTGACTCTACAACAGCATAGATTACGTTGGTTTGCAATTTTGGCTAAACTCTCTCACACACGCGTATTTTTCATCAAATGTTGATATGCGTTTAGGTAATACGCAAT
>JAHZNC010003094.1:0-11143 GCA_027744095.1 Zhuqinia jingwanae
CCATTCAATTGTACTTTTGTGTGTGCTTCTTGCTGCTTGCTGCTCTTCTCTGCTGTTACATTTTGTAAAGTTCTGGGAAAAAACAGTCAAGAAAATAAGCTACCAACATTTTCTACAACAACCACCACAGCAGCAGGAGTAGCAGACACATATTTTATGTATATTATCTTTTACAATAGCAGCACGAAGACTTTTACATTTAAAAAAAAAAGAAATACGGCAAAATGGAAATCCACTGCACCAAAAAGCTACTAAAGTGTTTTGCTTTAGTAGTCGCCCATAAGTCATGTCACCGTCACCATTTTATATTATTAGATGACTGTGATGAATACCAAAATACTTTTTTTTAAATATTTTTTTGGTGCGCCTTCACCATTTTATTACTGCACACACAACAAACTCTACAGAATATATAGTACATGAAAATGAACCTTTTCTTATTTTCCAGAAATTTTCTTTGTATTGCAGGGAGACCAGGCAAGCAATCGCCTGGAAAAAAAGTCACCAGGAGAGTTATGCATTTAATACATAATGTTATGTAGGTAGGATGACACAAAACAGGGGCAGACAAGCAAGCTATTATTTGGGACAGCTATCTAAGTTCAATTTTGACTGTTCAATCTACCTACATATTATTGTGAATGCTGCTGCTGATGGTAGGAAAACGGCAGATGAACTTTAGTAAAAGCGTAAAAAATAGATTTTTTATAGCATGATCGTTTTTTTTTGTTATCCTGGCACACTCCTTAATGTTCAGAGATCCATATGATGATCTGTCTTGCATTTTCTCCTCATCCAATACAAGTATAGGTCTTTCTTTTCATTAAAAAAAATCGTTCACATTCGTAAAAAATCTTCTCCCCGCATCTTTCTTATATTTTCTTGTAGGTAGTCAGATAAATGATGATAATGATATGGTGAAAAAATAATAATAATAAAGAAGGGAGAGGTGAAGGCACTCAACCAGCAAAACCTGCATTGCATTCATATTTGAACATCTTTTTTTTTCCTTTGACTATGCAGCAGCAGGAGCACCAGCAGTTGTCTTGCTTTTTTTAGATTATTCATTGTGCCGTATTGCGAAGGAGCTGATATGCCGGGTATATTATCTGTAAAAATGTGCATTTAAGTTGATAAAAAACGCAACTGCAGATTTACTCCCAGAGATATTAAATGCACTCTGATGAAATAGAATAAGTTATCTGATGACATTGGATGAGCCAATTGCAATTGTCGTTGTTGTATGTCTGCCTGCATATTATGTCGCATTGGTTTCATATGGGTACCTTGTGCTGCGGTACTTTGGTACTCCGTTTTCGTGTTGCCAGTTTATTAACACGGCAATTGTACATGTAATATTTTATCTATTCCTCATGTAAAAGCTATTATTATACACAGTAACCGAATAGAACTGCAGATGTCTAAAAAAATGACATTCTCTTCTCTCTTTTCACTCTCTGTTACCCATAATCATTTTTTTCTTCTTCCTTTTTTCCCTGTAAATTCCTGCCTACAGATGACATATTATTATTCAATGAAGGAGAAAAGAGTGAGATTAACAGGAGACAAAGACCTGTAAACGATCAGAGAAGGGATAGAAATGAAAAGAAAGAGAGAGAGAGAGAAAAAAAACTGTAAATGTGTGCAAGGAATTGCCTTCACAGTCAGTAATTCATTTCAAATGAGATGAGAATGATGATGATGATGAAAATGAAGATGAGTCTTCTTCTCATCTTGATTATTAGTGAAGGAAAAAAATCCTTTGACAAAATATATATCCCCAACTAAAAAATACACAAAGAACACCGGCATCTCATTATAGATTCCTACCAATATAATATTCCATACACCTCTGTCATTTTATATCGCGCTAATATTTTTTAGAAGTAATAGATGCGTGAATGCCAGTTACATCTTTTTTTCCATATGAATGATTTTTTCCCCACTGATACTACCCAAGGCACAAGTTTTTATTATCAAAAAAATAAGAAATTATTTCAAAAGTGTGTATTATTGGGAAACCCTAAAAGTATCAGTGAATAATAACAAATACAACAAAAGGAAGGAAAAAAACTAAATTAAAGATTCGTCAATGATGCGGGTCTACACGATGTCTCTTTCTGCTTTTATTACAAAAGTCGATAATAATAATAACAATAAATGGTCGATATTCACTTGTCACATGTGCAAATGCAAAGCAGAGTTGCAGCAGCAGAAGTACCAACAGCTGTACCACTTAAAATACATGGAACACACACTGCTTCTTTCCCTTTTTCTCCTGATTTTATCGTATTTATACATACATACATGCATACATTTTGAAAAGAACGAGTCTCGTGGAAGGAATGCATAACTTTTTCTTATTATATTTCCCTGCCTTTCTCTCTTTTTCTTACAAACAGACAGTCAGTCAAGTAAAGATTCTTGTTCTCTCTCTGTGTGTGTAATTATTTGAAAATCCAACAAAAGTTCCAATGCACCATGCAACTCCTCCGTCGTCGAATCTGGTAGTATCAAACAAAGCAGAAAATGAACAAAAGTGTATAATAACATGTCGCATTCTCCCATGTCTCTCCCACACACACACACACGGTCTTCTGCTGCATATGCATTGTGCAACAATAATAAAATAATTGAGAATGTTCGAGTCGTCTTTTTTCTACATTTACTTTTTCTCCACTTTTCTCCAAAGGAATGCGCACTTCCAGAATGGAAATTAAGGATGCAATAAGGAAGCATAAAAGCAATCCGTAATGACTACGACACTCACTTTTTTCACTGCATTGCACTGAAGAAATAGCAGCAGTAATGCAATGCAGCAGTAGCATGAGGAGCAGTAGCAAGTAGCTACTGCAGCACAGAAGAAGAAGAGAAAAAATGCATCGTGTTGTGGAATCAGTAATGGAATCAAACTAACAAACATTGTGCCATTGTTCCTAAAAGTATATAATAATGTGTGCGTTTACTAGACAACCTTTTAACGCACAAACGCACATTATCATTTTTAGGAAGAAAGGAAGAAGAAGAAGAAAAACTACTACCAAACTACCTCGACACGCTCTATACTCAACAACATTGCATTGCATAAGATTTTAGATTGTTGTTTTCACTCTAATGTGCTGCAATTGCTGTGTATTCCACCAAAAATTTTCTGCTTCCTTCCCTTATTTTCTTCCTTTTCCCATTCAACATCGTCATTTCACTCATTTCTCCTCCACTCACCCAGTCCACTCATTATGGATTTTTCTTTTTCTTGGGAAAGGAAAAAAATAAGGAGGGTAGGTAGTCGTTATATCTTTTGCGAGGGTATGTATGTATGTATTTATATGTGTACATGTTAACAGCGTACGCATCTTCCCATTAACTTGTGATTCATAATGTGTCGTCTACATTTTTTTTGCTGATGAGATACCCTCTCTATTTACTATACATATATATTATGGGTAGAGGTATGCAAGTAATTTCCCCCTGGAAAACCTGAAAAATACATTCATACGTAAATGCATATTATATGAATGCATGCATGCATCATGCATGAATGTTGTGAGTGTAGTTTGTTACACAGAAAAACAACCAAATGCACGCATTTATGAGTTTTCTTTTCCTTCCTTATATATCGACACCAAAGCTACCTTCACCAGTATTCTCATTTCTCTACCGCCGTCCTTTGCTATCTATTCTACGTATCTTCAAAACAATCAAGGGGAATTTTCCCTTTCTCTCTCTCTCTCTCTCAACTACTTTTCTTCTTGCGGCAACACCAGAGAGAGAGAGAGAAAGAGTTTTCTCCGGGTAGTCGTCTATTACACCACTTATCTTTTGTGTTAATGACGCTTGAAAAGTCATTAAATACCAGCGTAGTATTTAATGCTTTAAAAAAGAGGTGATAGAGGTAGAGGAAAAGGAAGGAGGGGGATGAGATGAAAGAAGAGATAGGTTGCATCATCACTATATCACCTATAAAAAAATACCTCCACAATATATACATATTATTTTGTGTATATGTATACCTAACTTAAAACTTGAGAGTTTTTTGAAAATAGGGAAACGTACCATGCGAGCATGATGATGATAATAATGAGAGGTACTACAGAAGACGGGTTTTAATGAGAATTTAGAAAGGAACGTAGATTGTTGGTTGTTTTGTATGTGTGTGAGAGGAATCAAGAGATGGTGGGAAGCCAGTAGTGGTTCAACATTTCTTTCCTTCTTTCTTCCTGTGGCGAACAAGAAGTATCAACTTAACATTTTTATGTGGAATTTAAACTAAAGCTACACATATTTGTTAACATGATATTGTAACAATGACACGTATTTAGATAGGTACATTTGTAGTATCGTCATCTCTTTATTGATGCACAAAATGCATGTACATATCCTCCACATACCTAACAGTAGTATTACGTTACGTGTGCACTCTCAAGTTAAAAGTAATTTCATGTAGCTTTATAAAAAAAAGTAGTTGATGTTATACTTAGAATACGGTAACTACATATTATTTAACTACATTGGTATCCGCCACCATGACATGGTCGCAACCATCAAAGAAGGAAGCAAAAAAAGAAGCTTTTTGCTCACTCATTTAACCCGCAGACAAAACCAACCAAAAAAAGTACTTGATGTCTAGTATAGTGGCTTTCCTCCTTTTAAACTAGCTTTAGTAAAAACAAGTAATTTTGGTAGATTTGCTGGTGCTCTAAAACCAAATCTTGTAATATAGGGAAAAACACGGGAAGAGTTTCCGAAAAACTTTGAGAGAGAAAGAGGGTGAGGGAAAGAAATGTAGCACGGTAGTGTGATGATGAGAATGAAGCGTATCAATTCTCATTAGGAAGCAATATCTCTCTCTCTCTTTTAAGAAGATATCCCATTTTGAGGTTGTTAGAATTATGATTATTTTCTCCAAATTTGAAATTTTGGTATAATGGCGGCGCTACGCTATACAAATCAACTTGCATATAATGAATGCGGTATATAGCACGACTGTGAATATTCACTATCAACTTGTGTAATTCATTACAGCTTTTACGGCATCCAAATGAATTAATGAATGAGGCGAGAAAGAGATATTATAAGATTGGTGGTACATGAGCAATGCTGGCCAAAGAATATATTACTTACTTTTTTTCATTTATGACTGCGATAACTATCTAATTTTATCGTAACGCCTAATAATAATAATGACAATAGTAATAATAATAATTCTAAAACATGAATGCTTGAAGAGAGAGCGAAAGAGAGAGAGAGAGAGAGAGAGAGAAAGAAATAGCCCTAATAACGGATATGCATGTTGACTGTCTCACATCGTCAGTCACCATTAGAATATTAGACCGTGGTGGTGGTAGACCGTAATAAGTAAAAAAAGAGCGGGAGTTACTCAAGTGAGGTATTATGATGATAATATGACGATGCAATTTTTCACCCTCCTTTCTTTACGATTATGTGCGTATAATATTCACCATAAAAGTGGCCTTTTTACTTTACCATTTTTTATACTTATTTATTATTACCATCGAGTAACTCTTGTTACCAGCAGCAGAAGCAGCAGCACTGCTACAATCGCTAAGTAAGTGGAAGTCGATTTCGGATTAAAAATTGTATCCTCTCTCTCTCTCTCACACACACACACACATAACTGCATATTATATACCTATGTAAGTATATAATGTAAGTGTGTATATTGTACATGTTTCCCCAAAAAAGCATCTAAAAGAGGAACCTCTCACTGTGTAAGGAAATGGGATTTGGAAAGTGCATTTTCGTTTCAATTTTTTTCGTCCCCCTTCCGTTCAGTCAAAAAGCATACTTGTATATTATTTTTTGTCTTCAGAGTTTTATCATTAGCTGGTTTATAAAATAAATGGGAAAATAAGAGAAAGGTTTTTACAGAGTACAATGTTGGGATGTACGAGACGTATGCTGTTTTTATTTTGACGTGAAGTCGTCACTCTTCATTTGCGTGTATCAAGTAATAATATATTATCTACTAGAGAAAATGGTAATCTTGCTGTCGTGCCTACCCCAACAACGAAACAATTTTTATTTTTTATCCTGGAAGACAATATGTATACCTACTTTGTTGTGTATTTACTTGGAGAAGGGAGAGTTCATGGACACATGCGTTTACATAAACACACTTTGATATAAAGAAATGGATGTGGCACTCTACTGGGTGCGGTTTTGTCATTATCAATATTGAATATGTATATATTATATATATTTCTTGTTGCATGGTTGACTGCCGCTCTAAACAGAAAATCGAAAGCAGAGGGTGACATGACGGTCATCTCATCACATTCGCATTATTATCCTAGGTTCAATATCAACATCACGAAATAAAGACGAAAAAACGGACCCTCCTTTTTTTCTTCCTGTCTTTTTTCTGCAAGCACAGGTGGAGCATTGTAACTTATTGCATACCATACGTGTTTGGTATATTGGGGATGTGTGCATGTGTCAAATGATGGTTAGGTATCTATAAATATATTGGAAATACCAAAGTGAAAAGGGAAGATGGATGGTTTGGTCTTAATGAATTTCTGTTCTGCTGAACGTGACTCATCGATTTTACTGCGTAGTATCAAACACAGTATAGTTGCAAAATTAATTGCACATTACACCTTCCTGTGAAATACGTTGCAAAAAAATCTTAATTTAAAATTCTTCCTGGGAAACTGATGAGCAAATAATTAATTCAATGGCATTTCGTCATTTAGGTACCTTAGATTGCTTCTATTTCTGGTTGACAGCAGAAAGAGAGAAAGAGAGATAGCTAGAGTGCGCAGTTTGCACAATAAAAGTGCACCTGTACTTTTGTACTTTGTACCGTTCAGCATGTCATGTTTGTAGAGGTGTGAAATTGACGTATACTTATTTTATCCTGGCATGTACATATATGGCGTGCTTGCTTTGCTAAATTTCTCTATTTCTCAATCCTTTTTTATAATTCATTTCTCTGTCCTTTTCCCGCAAATTGGAATTTCCTGGTGAACACACACTCTTGAACACAGTTTACTAAATTTTCCTGCGGGAAACTTAATTGCTTTTTTATCACCAAAAACATACGCCTTTCTTAGGAGCAAGAAATGTATTTTTTTCTTATACAAAAAAAGTCAATTTGTATTGATGTTTAAGGAAAAGCACACAATATATTGTTTGGTATGTTATAGGTACTAGGTACCATATAGAGTTTTTATTTTCCCTCAAGAGACCACTTTTTGCAATATATATACAAGCAGTAAAATATTAAATGTTGCGTTTTTTCTAACTTCTTTACAATGACAAATCAGCAGGAGCAGCAGAGAGTTTTGTGGCTAAATCGCTTGAAAAAGTTTTTGGAAGATAAACTACGTATTATAAAAAATAATTTTTGCTTTAAAAAATAAAAAAGTTTTTCAAAATGCTTTTTCCACTAGTTTTCCCATAATTTATCATGATGATGATGATCGTGATGATCATGATGATCAACATCAAAAGAAGAAGGGGCTCATTTATGAAGATTAATTTTTTTGCATAAAAATGTAGCTCGCTCAAGCAAAACAGAGAAAATAAAGTAAAGCTTGCGCATAAAAGCAGATATTAATGAAAAGTTGTATAATTTTTTGGGGGTAATCATGCGCATCACTTTTGGTCGTTTTTCTTCAAGACTAAATTCATGCTTGTATGAGCTGTATGTTTAAAGAACTAAGCCACAATATAACATTGACTTTGACTCGCTTCGGTAAATAAAGGAGTAAAAAAGCAGCACAGAGCACATGATAAGAAAACTACAACTACTCTCTACTTTTTTCCCTGGTCGTCGTCGTGATCCTTGTGGTTTATGTAACTTTGCAAAAGTTTTTTTGCGACAAATTAAGCAAGTAAAATGAAATCAACTAACTTTTTTTAGCTGTGTATTATAAAAAATATCTACAAAAAAAATACATCCGTGTATGAAAGTACATGGTAAAACATTATGTATATCCGGTTGCGGAGTATGATATGGCGTTTTCCCATTATGATCATCAGAGATCAGTTTTGAAGTAGCAAGCAAGTAGTATGCATAGAATGGTAAACTCTCATGATGATAATGTGCTCTTGAGTAGAAGAAGAAGAAGAAGAAGAGAGTATAAAGTATAAACAAGGAAGAAAAAACTGGGTTTTGCACGACAAAGAAGAAGGAATAACACAGCTTATTACTACACATCATGAAACCCCGCTGACTTTTGGTGTTTTAAACTCCTTCAATGAGAACATAATGCGATAACATTAAGAAATTTCAGCTGAGACCAGTGTAAAATCTCAACTTTTGTTTCATCTTTTTTGTCCCTATGCGTTTTATAATGTCCCATTTGAATGAGGGGAAATGTGGCATATTTTCTCTCATATCCGGGGAGTTTAAAAAAAAAGTGTGTGTACTTGAGCGAAAAGGCCAAGCCATTGGAGAGAGAAAGAGAGAAAGAGAGAGAGATGAGTTTTGGGTTGAGTTGGTCATTGTAAAAGCTGTAGAATATCATTTTGTATTACCCTCCTTTTCTTCATAATAGCTTCATTTACAAAACCTCTCGCTCCCACATTAAACTCATAAATATACACAAAAACCCATTTCAAAACTTGCAATGGCCCAATCCACGTGATTATTATTATGATGCTGCTCCTGCTCCTGCTGTTGTGTGTTTCCTTCTGTTTTAAGTGGAGAGTAAAGGGCTTATTAGAAAACTCGTAGTATTTTTTTACTGGGTAGTAGTAGTAGTATTGGTGGGTAGTCAGCAGAAGATGACATACTTTTTCCTCGCCAAACACTGACACCAACCAAGCCACTCTACCACATGCACACACATATACATACACACACTCCACCATCACCATGATCCAGTAACTTTAATATTCTTCCTATTTTCGGAATTCCCAATTGTGACATGGATGCTAAAATGGGATAAAGCAACAAAAAACTAATCCCAAAATGTCACTCTCTCTGGGTGATCGGGTGACTTTGTCCCCAACTTATACACTATACGCATACGTATACGTATAAATTATAAAACCTGCAATGCAATAATATAACCATGTATAATAGAAACATAATGATCGTATTTTTTTATGCGGCATCATTTTATTTGTTCCACTCCTTTTAGACAATGCCCCACATACCCGGAAATTCTTCTTCTTTTTTCCTTTCATTTTCTTCATGCTATATTATTATGATATGGGCTTCTTCTTCATCATTGATATTTTAGTTACATTCCCTCAACAATATATTATTATTTTTCTGTAACATTAATCTTAAGTTATTTGTTTGATGTGCTTGTGTGTGGATGCAGATAGAACAGGAAGTGCATTGTCCCCGGAAAAAGGATGGTGTGGTGTGTGCATAAGGTTTTTTTTCCTTTCCACACATGCACACATGNTGTGTGATGTGCTTGTGTGTGGATGCAGATAGAACAGGAAGTGCATTGTCCCCGGAAAAAGGATGGTGTGGTGTGTGCATAAGGTTTTTTTTCCTTTCCACACATGCACACATGGTGCAAAACATCATCACCACATTACTTATATTTTGTTCTGAATACGTGTAGGAATTTAGAGAGAGATGCATTATTTTTCGTTATCATGCAATCTGTGCTCCTGCTTGCATTAGTTGTAATGGTTATAAATGCGCTTTTTTCGTGGTACTTTCACCAGCATGAGGTCGAAAATATAACGGGACGGTTAAAAAGAAAAGTTTAAGTAAATATAATAAATATACAATAGTATATAGAGAAAACTAATGTTACCATCTTTATCATTATTATTGTTATTATTATTGCGGAAATAGAGTGAACATTTTTTTATTGTTGTTGAATTTTGATGATTTGGTAATGTATAAGCAGTGTAATAATAATAATAATATGTACGTTTCGTATCATTTAAGTTTTTCCAACAAAATCTCTGAATTTTAATGGAGCAGCATGATCCCATATGCAAATGTTATACAAAGACATCATATTCATGTAGTCATTATGAACAATAGTCATCGTTGCATTAAGAAAGCATTAGCAAAAAATGCTAGTTTTCGTTCATGGTCATTGATTCAGTTCATCCTTCCGCTTTATATTCCAAAATGTTATTCCAAAATCTAAAATTCGGTATTTACACGTATACGATATTGCAAGATTGCAACACAGTCATCGCATCTGAACATATATATTTCACTTTCTGCAAGTTATAAATATTTATATCATTTAAATCATTATTTAGTACTAATTTTGAATGTTATTTTTTTCTTGTTTTGCAGGTAAGCCACTGATGAAAATTTTGTCAAAATCTTTAAAAACAAGTAGTGTATCTCTGGAGTTTTGTAAGCAAACGACCATTTTTTTACCATCAAAATGTTCATAAACTTATTACACCGGCACAAGAATGAAATGGCTTTAACTGATATCTGAAAGGATATAAATGTCTCTATTTTAGAGGCAACGGGATAAACGGGCAGGACTCATTATTAGTGAGTGACTTGTATCACAACACCCCAAATTACAAGTTTAACACGAGAGAGAAAAAAATAATGGTAACTGTATTTTCCATAAATTTTGGAGCTGTTTCCAATCCCATTATAAAACACCACCATCATAAGACTACATTACATAACTTTTTTTGACTTCATAAAGCAATCGCTCTTGTCTCACACAAAAATAATCTAAATCAACAGAAAGGTAATAAATTAATGTTGTATTATTCTTCTCTCTCTCAACAAAACGACCTGTTCATACGCGCATTCTACGCATTTCCTCCACACATTTTTTTCTCTTCTGATTTTGTTACTATTAATAATATACACACAAACACAATAGTAAAAAAAGAAGTGGGTAGTATATATCAACAAAATTATAGCACTGCATACAAGCAAATATACATACCGTATACAGTATACATACATGAATCATAAAAATCCACCTTCTCTCCTCTTTACATTATTTCCAACATGCATATTAATATGTACATACATGCAAGCAGAGTGTATAGTGAGTGTAGTGTGGTTGCATTTCCTTCCTGCCAAAACTTTAGTACAACGTAAAAAAAAGTGAAGAGCGTCATGGGGTGTGATTTATAGAGAAACTAAATGGTCTATGAATCGCTCATTCCATTTTATTATGCTCACATAAATACATACATACATGTACGTATGTAT
>JAHZNC010003095.1:0-19463 GCA_027744095.1 Zhuqinia jingwanae
AATCAGAAGAATCATTGTTGTTGTATTGAAACAAAAGTACGTTTGAATCGGTGGTACTATGCAAGTAAAAGCATGGGTTGATGGAAGTGAACGTATGGCTTATGACATGGTAGCATAGCATTGAATTTTAAGAAGGTTTTGTAAACTTGTCAAATGAAATTTGGATCAAAATGGTTGCCTTCAACTATCAGAAATGATGGGCATACTCAACATTTATTGGCAAGTCACACGTTGCGTTGTTGAAAGGGAAGGGCAGACGTTATGTAGACTATGACAGATAAAAGGGCTTCTTTTGGATGTAGAAAAATTATCAACATGAGTCCAGGAATTGGAATACATTTTTTTTCTCCAACTTGCCAGTTTCTTGACGAATTTTCTTGCGAAACGCGTGAAATATGAATCTGCACATCGTTTGTGTAGTTGAAGTTTGAGACGAACAAACGTAACAATAATAATATTGATGATCAGCATCTACATTTTCTATATAACTTCTGTGACCGGAAATTTCAACATTAAGATTAATATCATACCTTTCCATATTGCCAGCATCTTTATTCATTCGCTAGAAGCAACTCACTTTTTTTTGTTGCTAAAATGTCTAACACATTCAATTTAGTTTAATATATATTATAGCTAATCCATTTAGCCGGTATATATAATCAACTCCTTTCCATATCCCTATCGGATGGTTGAATGTTGGCCGAAAGTGAAAGTAAAAAAAACGCGAAAAGTCATTACATCAACACTTTCCCTTTTTGTAACAGAAAACATGTACATACGTTTCGTGACCAACAACTATTACCCTTCATTCATAGTTTCATTTTGCTCTAACTTTTTCCGTGTTTTTAACAAACTCATATACCGTCCTTGAGTAGAGATGATCATAGTATATGAATAGATACCATATACCACCGGTCGGTGGTTGGCGATGCACGTTTTTCTCAGGAGAGGAGAATGAATGTGTTGATGTTGCATCATTTCTAGCACCATCATGTTTGTATACGTACTCCTCTCTCTCTCTCTCTCTTTCTTCTATCTTCCACTTTCCCTATTTATTATTAAGCTGAAACCACATTTCATTTCATACGCGAAGAGAAACTTAAAGGCTTTTCATTCGACTCGTATCAAAAACGACCGTTATAAAAAATATCCGTACATACCTATGTACCCTTTTGGACTTTTTTGTACAAAAAAAAATGACTTCTCTCTTTTACTGTCAATGCGTGGCTGTCGGATGTGTGGTTGTGTAAGATTTATGTGGAAGCGTATATCCTGCCTGTTCCCTTATTATTCTACTAGTGGTTATGGTTCTTCACTGCATTGTAGAAAAATATTTTATTTTTTGCGATACATATTAACGGATGCGCCAACGTATATGGTGAGTATGGCTATTGTTGTAAATTGTATTGTGTACGGCCGTCAATTGTATACTTTACAAAAAGCGTTTACCGCATTATTTAAAGGAGAAATCCATAGCATTATTGTCAAAACGAATAGAAACAGGATTATCATTACCTTATTGAAGAAAGAAACAAGTGCAACACCTGAAGTCAGTCAAATTACCCCAAAAATTTGTGTGAGAACCTGGAAATAGTATATTTTACCATTTTGCTTGCTGTATTTCGTTTAAGGTAGGATGCTAACAAATCAAAATGTGTTTCTTTCATCGAGCAATAATGGTAATTATTGTTATTTGAAACAAGACCACATATTTTGGATAGAATTACGTAACATTCAACATTTCAGATAGTCATCATATTTCCTTTAAAAAAGTTTCCCGTGTATTTCAAATGAATCAGATTGGGTTACTATTTTTGCGCAATTCTTCTGCTAGAAACATGATTAGATGGGAACCAAAGTGAAGGTGCAGAGGTTCCCACACGCATATATGCAATATACACGCTTATATATATTCTCATTTTTTCAAGGTGTATGATGAAATTATTAATGCTTCATTATCATTGTACGTGAAATAATACATGTGAATGCGTTTTGTTGGTTTTGCATACAATTACAGTTACGTCTACGTCTGTGATTCAAATAAAGACAATATCATGTTTGGATGAGTATGATTCAATTGTTTTTTTCTCTCGTGGTTTTATGTTGAATAGAAAGCCAAAAGGAAATCATGCAGTGGCACAGACGTTGTCGAAGAAGATGGAGAGAGTTCTTCGGATGATAATGACTCAACCAGTGAGATCTACACTGTATACCTGCACGGCCCCAAGTTCATTGTACCAATATCTTTATTCAACTTTAGAAACCCTGCAGTACTCAAGAGTTCTGCCATTACCGCAGGTGGAAATACTTTGCAAAGTGAAAGTGATAAAGCAGTGGCTTCAGCGTCATCGTCAAATGTTCCTCGGTCAAGTTGGCCAAATAGTAGATACCTCATTCCCCCAACGAACGGGCTGATTGCCAAAAAATATCGCTTCAAGTCAGAGCCACGTTTACAAGTAGAACCTCCAACTCCTCCTAGTGGATCCAAACCAAGTGGCCAACCGGGAAAAGAAGGGAGGCTAAGAATTAGCAGCATCGTTGGTAGTTCCACAGCCGCTTCCACGGTTTCTCCACCAACTATTATCCAATGGGGAGACGGTGGTAGTTACGAGGATAATGATGAGGATGAACCAGAAATCATGGGATTAAGTGGGATATCAAGTGGTGCCTCTTCTAATGTTAGTTGCAATTTCCTTACAGATGGTAGTAGGAATAACCACGGTTGTAACTCGAGAAAAGGAAGTACTGCAAGTGGAAGTGGCAGCAAGAGATCAAGTATATTTTCTGCTTTCAAGAATCCATGGTCATACCTCTCCGGGTTTATGAGCAAACCAGGAAATACTCAAACAAATAGCACTGGTGGAGGAGGCAATAATGATACGAATAGTAGAAGAGATGTCACAATTGGAAGCAACTACTATTATGCCGGTGATAGCTCTAATGCGGGTGGCACTCGAAATGACAACTATCTCTTGAAACCTATTGCCTACTTTGGAGGAAACTCAAAATCATCATCACATCCAACTCCCCAACAGAGGCAAAAGTTTAACTCGGTTCCTGACCTTTGGGCGGTGAGAGGTTCCCCAGATTTTGATGTAAATCACAAAAAGTATTCAATCAACAGTGATACAGCAGCTGTAGGTGTGCATGTGATAAATCCTTCGGGTTCACATGAATTTCCAGTAGATAATCCGGATCCCGTTCTTAAGCTGATTGTCACAAGCCATGAATCTGTTTATTTGTAAAATGCCGTGAGGTGGAGTATGCGATGGAATGCAAAGTAAAATCAAATGTGAAAGCAGCACTACAACGAGGACAAAATTGGGGAAATGTGAGATCACAGGACACTTTTCCTTCGCCAGTGCAAAATTATACAATTTTTCAAATGCAAATAAGATTATTTCTTTTCGGAAGAGAATGAATGAATTTTCAATTTCATATCGGATTTACGGGTGGATATGTAGGGTAGTATATAGGTGTGTTGAAATGAAATATGTAAGAACCTATAATATAGGTATTTTTGTATTTGTTATAAAATATTGCGTGTCAAATAAGGCAAACTTTATATAATTTGAGAAAGTTTTATTAACATGAAAGCTGTTTTATTATCTTTAATGTTAAGTTTTTTAGAACTAACAACAGTTATGTAGTAGAAGTATAATAATAATATTAACTGTATAATATATATATAATAAATGTTTGTGTAAAAGGAGATTTTACACGTAAATAACATATATATATATGTGTATTATATTTTGTAGTATGGTCAACAACATGTCAATCTTTCTTTTTTAGAGAAATAACAGTAAATTGTAGAAGTTACATAATTTGACAGGCAAAGTGAAAGTCTTCTTAATATGATTGCATTCTTGGTATCCGGTTTGTTAAGCTTTCTTATCCTAAAGTTTTACGTTTCAGCTAGCTTACAAACTATTAAATATTGAATATAATATATATATATCTATGCACGAGTGTGTGACATAATAATGTTTTATATTTTCTAACAATTTTAACAATATATAATAATTATAATCAGTACTGTAAATCCAACATAATTAACTTTTTACTATCTCACATTCATAACTTTTGTAAGATTTGCGCATTTCGTTATACTTTACTTATACCATGGTATAAATGGAGATGCTGCTGGTTAGATTGGCAGTACTGATTCATAAAATAATATAGTTATTAATATAATAATTAATATTACAACATAACTCATATTATGGTTCTTGAATAAAATATCTTATACATTTAACTGTTTCATCATTTTAATAATAATAGTTAATCAATCTAAATTGTATAATCTAATCTACCGTTTTTATCGAACAAGAGTTACTAGTTTTTAGGCACACATTTTCGTACAACTGTAATAACACACTATACGTTGCAATGCACAAGTCGTCTGGGCACTCAATACTTTTTATAGCGCAATTTCAAAACTGCTGCTCTGGAAGTGAAGGAAAAATTTAGTCTGGACGAATTTTCTTTTACAATTACAAGAATTTCGCGTAATATAATAATGTAACAATGTGTTAAATTCAGTTTTCTCGACAATTCAATAAAATAACTTTATACATGTGTATATATATATATTCATTAAACAAAAATTTCTTTATATTCCAAATTGCACTGATTTTCATGTTTCCAGCACCGAAGCATACAAATATCGTGGCACAAATCGCAAAAAATTACTCTTTTGCACATTACAATCAATTCCAATTTTTAGCTTGTATGTAATCAATTATTTGCACTAGAACTACGACAAAAAAGTCATCAAAAGGATTTTGAAGTATAGACGCTTGTTAGATTAGTATATTTTCGAATAGTTAGAGAAACAACATATTTCGGGTAAGCTATTCTAATATTTTAATGTTTTTTACCAAAGAAGCCTACATTTCACATTTGCATCTTCTTCCCCTTCATCATCATCACGATTTCTTGAAAACTACTGTACCAGAGAAGTGTTTGGTTAAAGTTAAAAAGAGTAGAGGACAGGCTTTCAAACTTGATCCTTTTGTTCATGCTTTTTTTTGGACAGGCTGATATGGCTTAATTGTATGGCACAAATTGAGTTGATCTTCATCCCGTGTAGATGAAATATCAACCCAATATTGATGCTCCATGACGTGTTATATATCATACTAAAGTGTATACATCAATAAGTAATTAATTTATCAGCATATTATATAACATCATTAGAAAACAAGTAACTTGTAAGAATTAAATGAAGGGCTAAACTTCAAATCTAATATATATACATGGACAAAAAAGAGGGGGGAAAAGAATATCGTAATAGGTACATGTTCATAAACTTTTTTTTTTTACGAAATCACGTAATATAATTTTTCTTTTACATCAAATATCAATAATAATAACATCAACACAGGTATTTTAACTAAAATTATCTTTTTAGGTCCAAAGTATTAACATGAATAAATCTTTAGAGTGAAAAAAGTACTGCTTATTTAACAAGATACATATATAAGTACAAGCATAATTTAAGATAATAATTTCATTCAGTTGTAATATAACGATAAATTAGTAAGCCAAGGAGTAATTAAAACAGTTAAAACTTTCCTAACTTAATGGCAGCCACTACAGTTCTATTTTAGTAAAATTATTATTTTTTATATTTACGAGTTTTGAACGTAATAAGCGGGTAAAAAATACCCTTATACTTTGTTACATTTACTTTCACTTTTGTATTATTTCTCCAAACGCAAAATATGACTTTATTTATTAAGGTTTGCAATATCAAAGACACAATTCTACATCATGGAAGACATTATTCTGTATAATATAATGCATAGTAGTGTACTAATCCCTAACTAACAATAGGCAATCCCATAATTATATCGTTTTAACATACATACATACATTTGTTTATCGTTGGACAACTCATCAAAATAATACCTTTTTGTATATTTTTCTGACAAACAGTAAACATGGCGCTCAATAGCCATAAATTATAATTTCATAAAATCTTGAACCAATTCCTTACACGTACATAAACATACGAAAAACCCGTTTTAGACAACAGAATAATATAATATTTCGGTATTCGTTGAGTAAACGGCTATTCATTACTGGCTTGACCCTTCTTTCTGTTGAAATGTTTTCCTTGAGCTGGACATTACGCTAGACGAACTGGAACTTTGCTGTTGAGTAAATATTCTTCTCAGGGAAATGCTCCCGTCAGCTCCCCTCGTCTCAAACACTTGCTCTGAGCGAACTGGGCCGGAATCATACTGACTGAACTCCTCTTGGTACCCACCTTCCTGATGAACCTTGCCAAATGTTTTTCCAAAACCTGTTGGAAGCACCTGGAATCCGCCTTTAGGTGGAGTAAATCCTGGCTGCTGCTGCTGCTGACTACTACCATGAATTTGGACTGACGAAGATAATCCACTTGGACTTCGTTGTGCTTCCGAATAAAACTCCGAAGGTTTCCTGAATGTGCTCTTGGGAGTAGTTGGTGTTGGGGTAGAGGTGGCTGAAGATGCAGTGTAATACTGATCTGGATGACGTGGCCTGGCGTATAGATCTTCATCTTGCTGTGAAACTGGAGGTGGAGGGGGAGGGTACTGACCAGATGTTCCATTGGTATTATTATTTGCCGGTCTAAAAGGAGATGGTTGAGTCAGCGGTTGAAAATGAGCGTTGTGGAGGGGGAGGGGTGGGACCTGATTGTTGGTACTGACTTGGATAAACATAACTAACAGATGAGTCATTGGAAACTGTGCTGTAGGATGGAGATGAATTGTTCAGTTTGCGGTCTCTTTCTGCAATAGCAGAAGCTGTTGGCTTTGGTGAAACCGCAGGTTTTAATGGAGTGGATGTGGTAGGATAACTAGTCTGGAGTTGTTGATGTTGTTGGCGCATTATACTGAAAGAATTGGCTGCACTGGATATTCGTTCCGCAGATGACTCAAGAAGAGAATCCAATCTGTGAAAAATATATTTGCAATAAATAATTTAATAAAAATCTTCCCGGCGATAATTACCAAGTATAATCAACGAACGAAAAATACCTTGAAGTTTCATGCGTATCAATATCAACATCCGATTCGTCGGTAAAACCAACTAGACCACCTGTTTTTATAACCAAGTACAATATGATGTACCAAGTAACCATCATCAGCCATGTTCATATTATTATTATTACAATCCAAACTTATTTGGATATATGAAAGTATGAATACTGTGTTCCCTCGACGTAATGAAATCCAAACGTCTTTGGGGTCACCTGATGAATTGTCCCCTGGCTGTGCAAATATGTTCGACTTCCGGTTGAGCAAAATCATACAACCAAGAATATCAAACATATCTAACAGACAAGACGACAAATTGTAGCGGTACACGCATCCAGACATCAATGGTTGGTCACGGTAGCTCTTCTTATGGAATTTAGATTGGCATAGACTCATGGTAAA
The DNA here is from genome assembly GCA_027744095.1 of Zhuqinia jingwanae. Lineage (NCBI taxonomy): Eukaryota > Metazoa > Arthropoda > Collembola > Entomobryomorpha > Paronellidae > Zhuqinia > Zhuqinia jingwanae. The sequence goes on from JAHZNC010003095.1 coordinate 7,437, forward strand.
TTTTAAAACTATAAATTACCTTAACGGAACGACGTGGTCTTAGCTTTTCCAACTTCTTTGCAGCCGCGTCAATAGAATTGGCAGCACCAAGTAATTCATTTTCGGCAATTACGGTTGGGTCATCAGGGTCTTCAAACTCTTTACCTATAAAGTAGTTGTGAAAAGGCTAACATTAAATTACAGGTTGAGCATTAGACATTTATTTATTTCATAGGAAAAAATTCAAGAGCGTACCATATACCAAAGCTCAAAAGTACCAATAACCATAATAGAATTTAAAATATGTAGTTTTGAATAGTAGAAAGACAAAAAAGGCTAATATTCCATAGGAAAAAATTCAAGAGCGTACCATATACCAAAGCTCAAAAGTACCAATAACCATAATAGAATTTAAAATATGTAGTTTTGAATAGTAGAAAGACAAAAAAGGCTACTTAAGGCTAAGGGAAGAGATTAAAGTAATGCTTTCACAGCATATATTAATTATTATAAAAATACATTCCAGGAAAGTGACAGATCGCAAATTGCTGGAAATATGCTGGACAAGGTAAGGTAGATGAGAAACTATCAAGCATTATGAATTACACATGCAGTGCAATACCTTTTACCAATACGATACACACATAACATACAACAACGTACAAAGATAAAATAATACAATAGAAGTTTAAATACGCTATACCTTATGTACACATTTTTAAGAGAGATTTGGTTAGTCGATCTAAAAGTTATCATGCTAATTTCATTACAAACCAATCATTGTCATTAATACCATTATTATGATGCAACTCACAAACACGGTTAGGTATATCGATAAAAATAGTGTGTTGTAAGAACACCTACATAACCACTGAAAATACAAAATGCAGAGAAAAATGCTATTTTTAAGTATCATTAATACCATTATTACGATGCAACTCACAAACACGGTTAGGTATATCGATAAAAATAGTGTGTTGTAAGAACACCTACATAACCACTGAAAATACAAAATGCAGAGAAAAATGCTATTTTTAAGTTTGGATCAAATACTAACAGTTAAATATTGATAAGTGGTAAAGTAAATGTTACTGGAATTAAAAAAAGATTATGAAAAGGTGAACATCAAACATCATTACACATTATTAGAAAACCAACCTTCTTGGGTCGTGTGAGTGTGAGATCGGATTGCGTGACCAAGCAATGGGTTTGCTGATAACTGGTTGTGCACAACTTTTAATGTTTTTCCAATTAAAACAAACAAGAACATGATTATTATTATTATTTGTATTATAAGTAATTTGCTGACGGTGGTGCTAAAAAAACCTAGTACAACTCATATCTAATCATTATAATGTCATCTACGAAAAATCAAAAATATTTTAACAATGTTAAACAAATGGGAATTCGTTGTCATTATTTTCAACATTATTCAAAGAAAACTGATAGTTAAAAAACATGTATACATTTATGCTCACGACAAGTGTAGTTTGTTAAGTTATGAGGTAAATTAACATTTCGTCATGTTCATGTCAAAGTTTACAAACAGTACAGGTAAAGGATATGTAAATATAGTAAGCTGCTGCTATGCTCATAGTCATGTCATATAAAACTGAACTAGATGCATATATACAACATCCAGTAACAAAGCTTGGTGTAGGATTTTGCTTCATAATTTGTAATATAAATATTTAAGGCTAAACAGTTCAGAATTGATACTTTGTCAATTTTGTTTCAGCAAGGCATAATAACATATACAGTTAAAAACAAGGTCTGCTGTTTTTTTTAAATTCTGAAAATGTCATTTTATCCTATGTAGGTACGTACCAAAATAAATCGAGTGTTGCGGCTTTCATGTCATGAGATGAAAACCCAAACACTCGATTTATTTGTCATTGTTTCAGTTAACCAAAACGATAAATACACGCACGTCATACACATATTTACAATGGCTGACTTATTTTCCATATAACTTATGATAATGACATGACATAAAATATTCATGCATCTTACCTTTCATCAGTTGTCCCACTGCAACCAATTCTGTCACCGACTGAGCAATATCCCTTGAACATTGCGTTAGTTGGGGTTTCACGTCTGACCCAGGGTGCAANAAATATTCATGCATCTTACCTTTCATCAGTTGTCCCACTGCAACCAATTCTGTCACCGACTGAGCAATATCCCTTGAACATTGCGTTAGTTGGGGTTTCACGTCTGACCCAGGGTGCAACACGGCATGTAATACGTATTGAAGGAGTTCCCTGTAATGAATTCCAACCTGTCGACCGGCTGCCAATCCCCTGTCCCTCATCTCACCTTCTACCGAATACGCTGTTGACTTGCAGGCTGTCAATAAATCGGATATAGCTTTTCTCCCCATGTTTGCAGCAACAATTACATCGTCTTGTCTGCAGCTCGTTCCAGCAGCGACGGCCTTTGCAGTGGCTGTTGTCACTGGTTTAGTCATGCGAACAAGTTCCTCGGGTGTAACGATTCGCCCCTTGGGAGTGTCTGAAGAATCGAAAGCCTAATAAAGGCAACACAAAAGAACATTTAAATTTGTTCACGTCCAAACGCATAATAAACTCAAAATAAATTAACGTACCATGTCGTCATTGCATATATATATTATTTAGTAACCAACAACTTACTCGAATTTCTTGTGCAATGGCTTCAATGGTAGCTTCAAGGGCCCTAGTCCCTCTCGTATGCTCATCCTCCACAGATTTTACAGTTTTCAAAAGGGACGTCACATTTGTCACCATAATCTGCAAAAGAATAAAAATAGCAAATTTAATTTCCACTTATAACTTATCACTCCAAATACATTTACATAAACGTGAGTATTCAGATCATGAAACATGCAATTCAAATAAAAGACAAAAAAAATCGATGAAAAAACATGAAAAAATACTTAAATTCAAAGAGTCTACGTCTACCAAATTTTTGCAACTCAAATGCATACAATATTTGCCATTTATGCACAGGAGGATTAATTTAACATTGCTGCGCGTCAATTTGCACGATTTGTTCTACCACGTCCTCATGCTGCTCATGGGTTAATTTTGTGAGTTGTTAGTATGGTATATATATCTTTGCAGAATGTTTGTCATTGTGAACTGAAGAGAAAGCAGAGTGAAAGTAACAATCAAGCCTACTACTTTTAAACACATATCCATCCATATCACCATTCCATAAAATCATTTCATAGCACAATAATATCGAGAAAAATAGTATGCCACGGACTCCACAACATCAACACTCATATAATTTATTCGCCTACTATGTATTTACGACAAAGAGAGAAGAAAATGTTTGTACAATGCATACGTGTAGTAAATACTTGCTGCAGTAGTATTATGTATTAATTATTGAGATGAGTTTCTTTGAAAAGTAATGCATGACATATAAGTATAAACATCATTAATCACGTATAATATTATATAACTAACATTACTCGATTTCAAATATAAAATTCAATCGGCTCTGCTCTTGTATAAAATTATTAATTTGTCCACTGCAATCGAACAACACAAATATATAGTTTGAAGGCATTTTTTAATTCTTACCTTCCGACATCAGTCATGGGATCCCGATTGAATCAAATCATGAATGCATGATAAGAATTTATGAGTATTTATGAATGAATGAATGCATATTAATTTCAAAAGAGATGCATTAAAACAATTTTCTTTGTTTTCGATAATATTGCATAAAACATTTACTATAATGCCACTTTTGCACTGATTGACAAAAATGTACGTTACAACAACAACAAAAAATTTACTGATTTTTTTTAGCTTCTCGCCGTACAACTTACTAATAATTATAATAGCCTACGATGCTACTTTTCAAAAACAAGCCTGTTGTATGAAAACAGCTTTTGTAGTGACATTAATTAAATAACGTCAAAAGTGATATGTTTATACAGAAAGCACTATAGACAGAAAGTTATGTTTTGCATGTGTGGTTGTATGTGTTGACATTTGTAGTGCAACAACAAGTGTTGCATGTAGATATGTAAGTGTAAAGCTCTCTTTAAATCTGATTTTTTTTGTATGTAAAAAATGCATCAGTTGCCAGAGTCCGTAGCATCAAGAGCACAGAGCTGCTGAATTAGCTCGTCCTCATCTTGGGAAGTAACCCATTCATCATCCTCTGCGTTCAAAGAGGCTTCAAGGACCTCATTAATGAACTCTAATCGGATGGCGGAGGAGGAAGCAGGTCGCGACTGTCTGTCTTCCTTCTGCTTTGTTCATATACATACATACCGTACAATAACAATTATAAAATATATTTATTTTACCCATCTTCAGAAAATAGACTGTTAAAAGGAATATATTTCTTAAAATTATACGCAGTGTGGCTGTGGCTGAGCTGAAGTATGACCTGATTGATTACCATGATGAGCGCTTGAGTAGTAGTAATCTGGTTCATGCTTACACAAATTCGTGCGTTTCCTCTATATTTTTAGGTTCCAAATGCCAAAGCTAACTACACTATCACTATAAAAAATTATTATTAGGGTTTGAATCGAACTAGGTGACACATATATTGTCATTCTCAAGGGGTGATTTCGTTATATTGATTACATGGTCTATTACTTTTTGTTATTACAACAAATAAAAAATGCGGGGAAAACTGAAATGGAGTTTTGTCTCGTAAAAAAGTATCAGTAATCATATTAGGATGCTTATAAGCTCATTGAAGTATGATATCCTATTACGATAAAAATAATAAAGATGATGCAAAAATATGTTAGAAATTATATACTGATGCATGTAACTAAAAATAATGAATTAATTAGGAGGAGAGAAGGATAGTTTGTTAGAAATGTCTGCAATTACCTTTGCAGATTCCTTAAGGGTCAGCATGGATGAATCATTAGGTCCTTTGCCAGCAGCGGATTTCGTAGCGTGAATCAAGTCATATAATGCTCCAGCCACATCTCTTACAGCGTTAATGAGCATAACCTGAGATTCCGGGTTATTAGACCCCAGACTAGCAGCCCCGAATTTCACGGCCTCCGCAAGTTGAACGATAGTCGCCACAGCATTTTGAGCCGCAGATGCCAACTGTTCTTGAGTTGATGCAGCGCCTATTTAAAACGTGGATTCAAAAATTGTTGTGTTATTATTATACAGAATTAAACCCCTACTATACTTTTAGCCCATCCAATTTATATAAACACAAAAAAAGAGAAATATTTGTACAAACCAGCGACAAGAGTTTTGGTGTCTTCCACTAATGCCTTGGCCGTTTTCAAGATATTTTCTCTGTGATCTGCAAAAGTTTCATCCCCTTCAGCGTGAAGAGTTCCCGCAGTGGCAAACATAATCGTTGTATCCAAGTCTCCAATAATGCCTGAAACAGTTGACGCAGCGTTGATGCATGCTTGAGTTCCTCTGGAACCTGCTTGAAGCGCAGCTAAAATGTCGGAAACCTTTTCTGACACCATACGATTAGAGTCAGAGAGATCACGCAGGGCGAAGGTATCCCCCTTTGCAAACTGAGCGTTACCGCCACATCTAACAAGATCAATGCAAGCCCGACCCAATTCCTGAACACCACACCTTATTCTGACGCCGACATCAGGGGATAATGTGGTTGCTATTGCCCCTCGGGCATCATTAGCAAGTTGACTGTAATGGTGAGAAACATCCGACGAAAGTTGAGAAATTTGGGACACGTCTAAAGTTGACTTTACCACCATTTCCTGTGACAGCCGGGCAATTTCTTTGGCCGCTGCCACCATTCGAGATTGATAGTCTACGTAGCTTTCCGTAGCACCAGGGGTTGTGGCATTGAGTTGATCAAGTTTCACCATTGATGCAGCAATAGACTCAGATATTGAAGCCACAAGACTACCTGAACCAGACGAAATTCTTTCCAGGGAAGATTTCAAATCGTCCAATCCTTCTTGGAAGCATTGTGTACTTAAATCTAGCTCCGGATGCAGAGAAGTTGCTTTAGGATTTCCTCCGCATTCTTTTGCTGCGCAGATAAACTGAACGCAACTTTCCAAAACTGTTCGTGTTCTCTCAAGTAGATCAACTTGCTCTTTTGTCTCTACAATGTTGGATGCAGCCCCAACTATGTTGGATACCAAAGTGTCAACAAGGGACACCATTGATGTTACCTGATGGCCGAGATTTTCAGCTTCCGCCTTACCAGCTTGTCGAAGTGGCTCAAGATGATCCTCGGCATTTCTCAATGCATTTTCGGCGTTCTGGACAAACCCTTGTACAGTGTTGTCTTTTCTCTGGGATAGATTCTGAGCAACAGCCGCAAGAGAAGCTTGGTTCAATTCGCGAAGAGACTCGTTTAGCTTATGCACAGCATTTTCACATTCTTTCTGTCCAGGTGCTTTCTCCCTGTAGTGCAATATCTCGGTATTAGCACCCATTGTGAAATCAAAAGTGTTTCGGTTATTTTATTTTCATCAATATACTCACCTAAGAGCAGTTACCAAACGTTTGATAGAGTCTGAAACATGCTTGCTATGCTGGGCTAACTGCTGCCAAGTGGGAGGATCTTTTGGATTGATAGCAAGTGACTTGGCGGCTTGCAGCATATTGCAGGATCCCTCAATAACATTTCTTCCGGATGATACAATTGGCTCCTGAGTAACTCTGCCTTTTACACTAATCTTTGCCGGAACAGAAGCAAACTCTGGTTGGGACGCATATTGAACAAGTGAATTGACAGCTCGGACAAGGGTATCCGTAGCTCGCCGGCAGGATTCTCTCTTTTCTACAGATTGATCTGTGTCCGTGGCTATTATAAAAACAATTATTAACCATTCATGTCAAAGCCAACCTATAACCACAGTCAAATTAAAGTTTGATAAACACAGGGTGTAGCCCATACCTTTGATTTCCTTAACAAGAGAGGCGGTGGCATTTGCAACATCCTTTGCCATTTGTACAAACTGACGTCTTGCAGTAGGGTCGTTTGTTTTCTCAGACGCCACACGGCATACCGTGCATAACGTAGAAGTATGTTTCGCGATAGTGGTTGCAGCCTGCAATACTTGTGGGTGGGACACTTTCGGGCTAGATAATGTTTGACATGCCTGTTTGATGCTCTGGGTGGATTGATTGATTGTGTGCATGTCCACTAAGCCAGGACGCCCTGCAACGGAAGTGGGATCAGCGGCTGCAAGTAAATAGGCTGCTTGTGCAGAGCTTTCTACTAGTCCACAAATGGCATCAGCAGCAGACTGCACTGCCCCACCAAATTGATCCAACCGACCCTCTTTTGCATAGTTTGCTATCCCTGTCATGCTATCACCTACACAAACCCATACCAAAAGCGAACCATCACCATTTTATAGTTAACAACAATAAAATAGACGTCACAGTTAAATTACGAGCCGTCTAGTACGTTTAAACTTGTAAGTTTCGTGATTAAACTAAAAGAGTTAAAGCAGATTGACAAGACACAATTACTGACAACAACAAAATTATGGTGTTTTTTGTAACAAAATTTAAATAAATGTGTAATAATGATATTCACAATCAACACTAGTGTAAAAAATTAATAATATTATAACAAAAAAACAATTTTAAAACCGTTACACAAGCTAAAAAAATTAATTTCCGCCTTACCCAACAACTTGGACTTATCCACAACTATCTGTTGACAGTCAAAGTAGGATGAATTGTTAATGGGTTCACAGGGGTTATCCAAGAGGGGCTTCAGAGCTTGTATCCTTCGTACCGCATTGTCACATTCTTTTTGTCCAGGTGCAGCAGATGAGCAAGCGTCAATGAGCTGATTCAAAGTTTCACTCACAGCTCTTGCAGCAGTATTTAACTGATTACGCATGCTGGGCGCATCGGGATTGGCGGAGACTGCTTTGGCCTGGACTAATAGATTTGATGTGACGATTGACACATTTTTAAGGGTTATGACGATCTCTTCTCGGACTTCCAGTTCTTCGTGAAGACTAGCTAATTGTGAACCTATGTTGATAAGGTCTGTCGTTTTGTTTCCAAAATATTTGGACTCGTTTCCAAGCTTGGCAGGATTCGAAGCGCAAGCGACAATTTCCTTGGATGAGTCGTTAACTTCGTTTGCAAGTTTTTGAAGTTCTCCCTGCAGATGTCTAGATTAGAGGGAACAGAAACATTGTTTTCTCAATATTTTTTTTTCAATGACGACAGAAATGTTCAAAACTGAAAATACTGAATATTTACCCATAATTTCTAGAGCCAGGTACTGTTCGCAACATTTCTCCACCATCCTCCAAAATCAAGGACGCATTGCTAATGGATGTAATTGCATCTTCCACTTCCTTTTGTCCAGGTATAGACGCTGTAACCTTGTCCAGGGCATTATGAACACCTTTAGCTAGCGGATTAAGTGTGAACTCCTTTTCCATTGGACTTTCATGGGAGTTGATCATTTCACTGCTCTCTCTAAGTAGCGTCCAGCTTCGTTCCAAAACCTCTTCTGTAGCCAAAAGTACTCTAGGATCATTCGAAGTGGAGGCAACACCTCTTGCGGCTGATACAAGATCGGCTAGCCCTGACGACACTCCTTGAGCAGAAGATGTTGCAGCAGGAACATCGGACACTGTAACAGCATTAGTCAGTTGGTCCGTGCATGTAGACACCTTTCGAACACTGGACGTCAGTCTAACAAGGATATTATATCATTTGTCATTAAACAAATATTTTTGAAATTTTATTGAAACAAATTAAAGATCATGAAATGGGAGGCACAAAGAAAGTAGATATTTATGATAGAAGTACCTTTGGATTGTATTTTGAATAGAATCTCCTGGCAATGGGCGAAGTTCATTTCTAGCTGCAGCTTTTCTGCATGCAATGACTTCCTCCTTCACTTCGCGAACACGATCGGCAGCCGCTTCAAGTTGTTTCCTTGGCTGACTTGAAGCGTGGTTAACTATTCCAGAGTCTGACTTGATTCTGTCTAGAGATGTTCTTAATTCAACCAGCTCGACCGCTAACTTTTGTGAACACTGTGCCAAATGTCTCGCGGAGGATGACTCTTCAATGAAGTTGACTGCATTTTTCGTTGTTGAAACAAGCGAGTTGCTAGGTCTAATAAACTTTTCCGTTGCTTCAATCAATGTGCCTTGAGCAGACTCGTCCCCACTTTGCAAGGATGATTTGACTGCGCTAACAAGTTGGGGGATGGTGTCAGCCACAGAACGACAGTCGGAAGACATAGCCTCCCGCGTAGTTGCGTTGTTGCAATGTGGCGACGCGGCTTGTGCGGCTGCAATTGTTTGAGCAGCAGCAGAGGCTGCGTTCTTTGAAGCTGTTTCCAGTCTTCGCAAATTCTTTCGTTGCACCGCACCTCCAGCTGCAACATTTGTTGCTTCGCGAAGATCCTGCGCTGCTTGTTTGAGAAGTTCTTGATTGTCGGGTTGGTTGGGATTGGATGCGCATGCTTTAGCAGCTTCTACAAGTCTAGAAGTAGCTTCCGCGAGCACCTTCGCCGCGGCAATTAATTTACGTTGTAAATCAGAATCTGGTGTTCTTTCGGCCTCCCCTTTAATCGCTTGGATCAATTGCGCTGTAGCTTGGGCTAAAATGCGCGCTTGGCGCACCATTTCCCCTGAGTCGTGGGAGGTTATTATTCTGTCTGTGGCTACGAGAATTGTATCTACTGCCTCTTCTTGACGATCAACATGTACGGAAGCTCTAGATTGTGGCCTATAATTTAAGAAAACAGAATGCTAGTGAAAGCCATTACATGGAAAACGTGTGCTTCCATTTATTTTTGTGATTTTTTTTGCTCTATGTACCTTATCTGATCCATCAAACGATTAAGGGAGTCTGAAACATCCCTAGCAGCGTTCTGTAGGTCATTCTTCAGTGACTTGTCATCGGTTGATCGATTCACAGAAGTGACAACAGCTTCAGTGGCTTGTGCAACTTTTCTGCAAGCTCCCATAAGCTCATTTCGACATTTTTCATTTCCAATCTATGGGAAATGCGTTTAAATGATAATATTCCAGTACATGCCATCATAATATATAATTTAAACCGGAGATAGATTTCAAGGTCATACCGTTGGGGCGACAACCTTTGCGCATGCTACTAATTCGGAGGCCGACAGAGCAGTTTGTGCCGCGGAAGAAATAATTTCTTCTCGTTCTTGAGGACTATCAACAGTAGCGGCACATTTTCGAGCTTGAACTACCAACGCTGCTGCAGCATTAGCAACAGCCTTTGCTAATTGTAGTAAAATGTCCTGTGTTTCATCTCCTTCACCAATCGAATTGAGTAATACTCTGGATGCATCACCAACACGGCCTGCAGCGCTCAACAGATTTTGACGAGGCTATTTTATAAAGATAATTATGCTAATGGAGTTTCCTGTTTTTGCATGAACAACCTTAAAAAACGATGCACATGAGCATGATGATGAAACTGTACCTCTTTTGTGTCAGGTTCCGCTGCTGTCAACATGTCAGAGAACGCAGTACAAAGTTTCCGAGTTGCATCAATTAAGGTTTCCCCACTGTCGTCCATCAATGCAGCAATCATCCTCACATCTTTGGCTACTTCTGGCAATCCCGAGGAAATAGCTGTTACAGCTTCTCCAACAGCACCAGAGTCAACCTCATCAGTTGAAGTGAGAGTAACAACATGAGCTGTTGCAGCACTCATTGCTGCAATTTGTGTGTGTACATTCTGTCTCTTTGTGTCTAATTGGGTCTCCTTCCATTTTCTAGATTGCTATATTGACAAAAAGGGATATGTTGCCAAAATTGTAACACAAAGCAATTCGTTTTGCCGTATAACGACAAGACGAAAATGATATCACAAATTCTCTTGAAAAAATTACATTTTACACTTCCCTATGATCAGTGCAAATTGCATATTGTTTTTCATACGTGAAGGTTCTCCTAAACGATGGAAATATATAAAGCAAAAGAGAAATCTACACATGTCAAGAAACAGAAGAAAAGGCACAACAATTTGTATACAAACACACACACACGCTTTAGCACAAATGAAATGTTCAGATAAAAAGGCATGCGAAAAATAAACACACACAAGCAACGCAACGCAAAAAGTAAGTTTAAATTCTTTATTTGCAATCTGTTAACAAAACAGAGATGCGAATGCATTTAGACAGAACAATGGAAGAAAAATATAAAACTGAATTGTAAAAAATATAATGTTATCGTTATCACAGTTAGTTGCGGGTTAAATATACCTAATCATACATCTTGGTTATTTGAGTAATTAAACGTAAACTACCCTGTTAATTAAACGTGTTGCTTACTTCTTAGTTGTCTTGTTTGGTTAAACTTTAGTAACAACGTTAACAAGATCCCCTTTGTTGAGTGAGATTATCATGAGATTAAATGCACAATTAACGATTTTGAATCGATATAGTGAGTCAATGTGTAAATGGGAGAAAATGTTGTTGTTGTTATTATTATGTTTGAACATTAGAAAAATTGAAAAAAATATTAGAATTAAACGCGCTTGCAGCGAGAGCGTTATTTTTACGAACACTGAATTATTAGTACCACACTAAAGATTTATGTGATGATAATACTACATGGTACAAAATATGAATGGTGTGTGTATCCCTATGTCCATTCTCAGTTAGTGTGTGATTTTTTCAAGAGAAATGTGTAATTACACGGTACCGGTACTTGTAACTACCACTCACCGGATCATTTCCAATTGGTGGAAGATTGAAGGGCTGATCCAAAATATCCCTGGACTTATTGACAGCTTCCTGTCCTGTCAGCAGAGCCTTTTTGTGGGCCGTCATGATTTCCGTCATTTGTAATTGTTGAACCTAAAAGACAATACCAGGTAAACATAAAATAAGGCTGAAAAGGTTTTATGCATTTTGAGTTGTTATATGCTTTCACAAAAATCCAAATGGTAAAAAAATGAATTTATAGTATTTCATACCTGTTTTCTAATTTCACTAAATTTTACTAAAAACGCTCGGCTCATTATGAAAATTCTGCGTTTAACACGCGTTCAGTAAAATGTAAAAAAATACTTGTTCGCTTTCCGAATGACTACTTACTACTAC
>JAHZNC010003096.1:0-31937 GCA_027744095.1 Zhuqinia jingwanae
GGCTTCACTGAAATTGTATTAATTAACTACAACGTAAATTGTTCAGCTTTCGAGTTATGGGACGACTCTTACCTTTGGTTTTGGTTTTATGTATGAAATTGCGTGTTTGTATGTGCGTGTATGGGACCCGCATATAATAGTTATAGGGAAAAATCGAAAGAATAATAATTTTATATTTTTGTGTTAATACTAAATCGATAGTGGAATGCCATATAATATTTGGCAGAACCGTAAATAATTTGAATGAATAAACGATATACCTAAGTATAGACCATTCATAAGCATGTCTAAACACGGAAATGACATCAAAATCGAGTTATCATATATCACAAGTTCACAAGCAGCAGTTATCAATCAATCATATGTGAAAATTATACATCGTTTTCCTTTGGTTTTCCTTTTATTTTCCCATATCTTTGGCTGTTTTTTTTAGCATGAGAACAAAATCCAACGACAATAATATGGACTACCCTTTTGAACTGCAGTCTATCGAATCTAGTCCAAACTCCATATTAACAAGCATTGCTACTTATAGCACATATTACAGCTGTGTAGTCAAAGTGTGTGTGGTCACCCACTGGTTCAAGATGATGTTCGCTTGCATAAAACACGAATGAATTAACATTGCATATTTACGTAGCATTGCGTAATAGGTACATACCCTGTTATATACGAGACAAGTACGTAGTAGACGAGAGACCCTGACCGTAGCACATGTTTTCAGCAATACAATGCATCAACACAAGTGAAAGTTATTTTTTATAGTAGTGGTTGTGATAAAGATAAATATTTCCTTTTCCCAATTGGACTTTCTTTCTATACATTTATCTCAAATTTTTCACTGCCTACGTTTGGAAAACAAAAATCTTTCTCTATCCAGTATCCTAATCCTAATAAAATTTGTGTGATCTTGTTCTCTCTTGCCGGATAAAGAAAAACACTTTGACAGTTTTTGAGTTGTGCTCCTCCTGGTCAACACTTTAATGTTATATTTTTACCTTTTGTGCTTATGTGAACAGTCGTATTGTTTGAAAAATGAAGAAACGTCGAATTAGGAGGACATATATGTGATGAAACTGTAGCTTTTTGGCTTTGAGTATTTTGTACATTTTATTTCAACATTTTTATGATTTGTGACACATTATAATGACCAGTAAAACTATCTATAAAATCGAGGAAAACGCTGTATGTGGTCGTCAGTTAGTTGCCAGAAGAAAAATCTTTGCAGGTGAGATAATCATTGATGAACCTGCACTTGTGACGGGACCGGGTTTCGCACGTGGAAGTCAGCATGTAATCAACCCTCAAAGAAAAACTTCTGTTGAGGTTCCAGCTAAAACCGATAATGGTACTAATGATTTTACCCAAGAAGATGCTTCTGTTTGTTTGGTTTGCTGTACCAATCTGTCCACCCCCTCTTGTATTCGATGCTCGTCATGTGGTCTGCAACTTTGCAGTGAGTACTGCAAGAATGACATCCAGCACTCCCAAAATGAATGCCTTATTTTGCCCCAAATTCGTGACGTACTGGACCAAAAAGTAAATCGTTCAAAAAAGTCGTTATATAATTTGGTAATGGTGATCCGAGGACTGTACTACAAATTTCGAGATGTTACGAAGTGGGCGCAGATAAACAATCTAGACTCAAAATCGGAAGCACTAATGAAGGTTGGAGGCTTTACAGAACTGCAGGACATATTTAGCTCTCTGTCCTGGGAAATGTTCTCTTCCTCGTCAGGTTGTCCTTCTGAAACAAAAAATGAAAACAGTGACAACTGCAACGATGAAGGGGCAAAAAATGAAAACATTGTTGACGTAGCACAACATTGTCTGGGCGTTATGAGAATAAATGCCTTTTCTAGCTTTTCTGAATCTTACAGCAGAGAAGGTCTCTTCTTCATTTCCTCGTTCATGTCGCACAGCTGTGTAATCAACACTGACAGGCAAATCGGGGTTGTTGGCAATGGGGATGTCAGTGGAAGCAGAATGGTAGTCCGGGCTTCTGTGGATATAGAAAAGGGTGAACCCATCACAACCACATACCTTAGCTTATTGTATAGTACAGAAGAGAGACACCGGATTATGATCAGTAGCTGGCTATTCGTTTGCAATTGCAAAAGATGTCAGGATCCCATGGAATGCCAAGCATTTTCTGGAACCATGATTTGCCAGGATAAATTGAAGTCTGCTAGATCTCAAGATAGTTTGGTATGCTGTGATAATACTGCTAATTGTTCAGACTGCACCAGCTCTAATAAGGCGACAATAGAACAAATTATTAAATCACGTCCATTAAACCTATATGATATAACTGAAGTTGAAAACTGGTTAGATACTTATGATACCGGAAGGTTACTTCACCCCAATCATTCACTTTTTGTCCATGTCAAGCTCTATTTATGTCAGTATTACGGTAGACAAAATGGGGGAATGAAGGAATTATCCGTGGGTCAGCTACAAAGGAAAGGAAAATACTGCCAGCAGATTCTCGATCTTTATGGCAAGGTTTGTGCTGGATTGCAGATGTGCGGGGGTAAATTTTAAGCTTTCATTCATAAAATCCATTCTTTCAATTCTCAAAATAATTATTTTCACTCGCTCAAACGAAAAAGGTTTTGTTATTATTTTATTTTACATAGGTGTCTTGTTGTTCGAGTTGTGGTGTACTCTGCAGAAGCTAGCAGAGTTTAAGGAGCCTCTTCTTGCGTCTTCTTGCGAGCTTCCACTTACTCCAAGTGCTTTGCCCCCTTCAATCCCGAAAGTAGTAGACATTGGTGAAGTTAAGAAGAAAGCATTGCATATTCTACAGTATGCCTTGCCTAACTCTTCTGAAGAAGCAATGGCCAGTTATTTACTAGAGGATGTGGAAAGCATGACATGAATGATGACATCAGTGTGCCATCATTTCTATACCAAATATTTTAAATATAAAGCTGTGAAATGACTATTTTAACAGTATTTACAGAAGCTTGTGTACCAGCACCGACAATATTATAATATAATTAAATTGCAATGTTTCAAGCATACTACAGAAAATATTTTTTTAAAGTAGCAATAAAGTTGTGTCAGTATATTTTAGAAATTATAACACTGAGATATTTATTTTAACTTAGTTTTTGGATTTTCCGAAACTTTAAATACGTATCTTATCATAATATACATTACATATCAAACACACTAGATTAAACAATTTCTTTTCATACGTGTGATTACAATTTTAATAATTAGCATACAGGTATAATTTTCGTGATATAATATTATTATAATCTCTACAAACACAATGATAATCACAATGCATTATTTTATTAATTATAGATTTTTTAGTTGTTGTCTTGATTAAGTAGTATTTCGCATTACAATAAAACTAAATAAAAAGCATTTCACCGCACAACAACGTGCTAATGTACTCTCTAATCTCCATTATTATTTAGATCTCACAACAATATAACGTTTTCGTAATATTTTTTCTATCAACATGTGGCAATTCTATAAATTATAAAAGACTAGAAAAATACAGAAATAAGAAATGTTGGTTCTGATCAATATTAAAGATGTTAATATTCAAGCGTATGAAAATGGATAATATATATAATGCATCCATTTGATCATAATAACTTTTCTTTCAAGATATATATAAAAACATTTAGCTAATATCGTTGGTTTTTACTCTAATTATTTATAAAAAAAATTACGTACTTGGTTTCCAAAGTTGGAAGTACAATGTTTAAGTAGCAATAACACAACTGTATTGACCAACCGGTTAAGCTAATAGCTAATTCAGTATATATTGCTGGACCAGTTAACAAAATCTATATAAATTCACATTCGTTTAACTCACTCTGGATTTAAGAGCGTTAAAAATTTAAACGTGCTCAGTATAATAGATACAGACAATCAAGGAACTTGCTTCGGTTATATAATATTTACAATATAATTTACCTTGATATATCATTTTGGAATAATATGTAACAGTAGCACGTAAGAATATTTCTCTTTACAATTGACTTGAATAGTATATAATATCATTAACAATAATTGGCAAAACAAACCCTCAAGTTTGTTAATGACTCTCGTTAATGGTTTGTATTACAAATATTATCATGTGTAAATTAATAGATACGAAATAAATTCTTATTGATAGAAATAAAGATTATAAGTTTTTGTCCAGAAAATAAGTACTAAATCAGAGTATAATTGCACGTATTGCTTTGCCGGTATATTCTGTTGTATTAATTATACCTTCTGTAACTGTAATACTAATCCTTTTACAAGTACTCAACAATAGTCCCATTTACGTGTGTTATTAATAACGTCTAGAATAATAATAATATTGTATAAATTCTAATAGCCAAATAGCACCAGCCCTCCAGAAAAAAAACATTGAATTTTTTCCCTTCCCAAGCAAATAATCATTTAAGAATTTAAACGGACAATCTCAATCTCTCATATGTAATTTTTAACATATTCTCATATGAGCTTTTTACCTGAATTTAGTGTATCAAATGTATTTCAAAATTTATGTGAGATTTATAGTGCAAGCAACTAGTTTATTATTGGGTAACAGCGTTTTAAAGTGGAAGTGGAGTGTTTAAGGAAATATTGGTATTACGCATGAGCGAAGGTCCACCTTCGTGAGGAAAAATTGATTATAACAACATTTTAGTTTATAATTGCACTATGAGGATAACCTTAAGCAACTATAATAATTATTGAGCACACAGCTTCTGCCACAGTCACTGCAATGATCAGTCAGGAAAAGGGTCTGTTCTTGCTACAACGATTATAGTGTACATGACAGCTAGGGTTATAGCGCCATTCCTCTCAACATAACATTTTTTATTAGTCAAATTCAGATTTCAAACAAGTTGTAGAAAAAAACGTAAACTGCTCAGTTTGTGTTCATTGCATAGTATTATCTTCGTTTGTCGTTTATTTTGATTAAATAATCTAGATTTAGTTACTTTTACTAATAAATATAACTTGTATAACATTGATTGTAAGGTGGAAGATACCGGGCCAAATAATCTATATGCTCAAATAACATCGCTGCATCTAAATTTTGATAACTGGAAGTAACAGTGACAGTAAAGATGAAAGAGTAAGACTACTTATACCTACACAATTTTGCAAAGTCTTACATATTATTCTACTTGTGCAAAATATCTTGACTTTAATCTGCTGTTTTGAGTTTCGTTTCATTTGTTGTAGCGAATTGGAAACTTCATTGTGAGCCATATGTTAGCGGAGACAACCTTAAACACATTTTAAGTTGTAACTCTGTGAAAGTAAATAAAAATGCTTCTCTGAAATGTGAAACAATGAATCCTACGTTTATCTGGAATGAAAAGGATATTTTCAGCTCTTTTTGAATTTACTTGAGGTAAGCCTACTTCAGAAGTTGTCCCTACTACATAAATAATGTTCTATCCATTGCCAACGGTTCGGAGCTTGAAACGATTCGTAGTTATATTACAATGTTAATAATACAATGACTTACTGATTTCAGCACCAGCAAACCGATGTCATACGTGACTTTTTGACACGAGACATTGTTATTACATATATATATTAAACTTATTCATTGTTGCTTTAACTTACATTTCACAGTTACAGTGGTGGCACACTTTGATACCATTTTTGGTCTCTACCGTTGTCAGCAAGGTCAGGTCATGATCTAAGCTACTCTTACATCTTGTCCAAGGAAACTTTGTGATAAAAAACGTCGCAGTTGCGCAGTACGCTTTACATAGTGCTGGTACAAATATTGCTTGATGAAACAATGTCCATAGTCGGTAGTCTGGGCCATAGAACGGATCCGAAATTGCTGGACAGAGAACTTGACTCAGGTTGACTTCCAGAGGCTGTAAATAAAATATTATGCATAGCATGATATTTTAGAAAGCCAAATATTTTCACCACTACTCCCGACGAGTGTTACACTGTACTTGACTATATTCCGTACCAGAGCAATTGGAAGCAAAAACAAAAAGTGATACATGAGCATGATTGCGTAACCCCCAAATGTCCAAGTGAAGTCGCTCAACTTTTCTATGGTATACGCCCCTACAAAACCGTAATCCATACATGAATTTGAATTTTGTACGATTAAATTACACAGGTTAAATTTATTATGGAATAGTGATATGTATTTTTTTAAACACAAACCTCCAATGCGCAGCAAATAATATGGAGTAACAAGCATCATGAAATGCTGTATGAAATAGATTTCAGTTTCGAATGGGAGCTGTAATGTAATAACAAACAAGTTCCATAACTTGATCATTGGAATTGAACTTAATAAGCACGCGTTGTACACAATATTTTATAGTATTCTTACAAAGAGAGTATTCGTAACAGGAAAAAGCAGAGCTAATAACGCCCCATTCAAAAAATTGATGTGTATTCTGAAAAGCGCTGTTACAAATCGAGATGGAGATGCAGCCAACAAATATATCTGGAACAAAATTGTGGCAAATTTTTAATGAAATTCGTTGAGTATGCATACATGATCAAGCATGTCAATCGTCAAGTTAAATCCAGTTACCTGAACCGCAGTTATCACATGACATGGATTCAGAAGAAATATGACCGTTCTCGTAGAAAATTTGTACGCAACCTCCATTCCAAATACTAATGATACGATAACGAGTAACAGTTTTCTACCATTCCTGTCCCGCCTGAGTGAGCTCCGTTGTTCAGGTAAGCTACAGTTTCTATAATTAAAGAAAATTATGAAAATATATGCATGAACCTCACAGTTTTAGATATTTGTTTGCGTTACATACTTGTATGCCCAGGTACCAAGGGTCATAGCGAATGCCACACCAATCATTAACTCCACATATCGTCTAACCGGAGAAGTGAATTCCGTACATACAGGTCCACCATTTCCAGCAAGTTTAAAATCAACGCCTCCTACAAGCCATTCCCTTATGACTGCCAAAGTGTACCCTTGTGTTGGCATTTTCTCACTGTTATTGAATGCCCAGTCACTCGGTTTGCAGCTGACAAAGAAGACAGATGAGGCAATCTCTTCAAATCGTTCCCTGTCACAATGCAGTTTGCTGCTTGAGCGGTCCGAGTTCCGAGACCCTTCCTCACCTGACCACTCAGAACTTTGTTCTCCTTTCATACGCCCGATAAATACCTAACTAAATTTCTGCAAAGAATAAAAACATTCATCATAATTTCATAATAAATTTCTTTTGCCTGTGAAAAAGATGGACAAAAATTATTTTACCTACCAAAATTAAGGTACGCAGGAACCCGATGTTGCAACACTACACGGGAATGTTTATGTACACGTCATATACGCCAATAGACAGATAAGCCAAGTTTGAAGATTATATATTCTTTTCCTTTGATAGCAGTTTGTCACAGCTATCAACACAACAGCAAGGACTCTCGTATGCCTCAAACGGTGACGAATTTGAACCTTATATATTTGTGATCCATCGCTTTTCTAAGGTTCGTCTTCTTTTCCGGCCTCCTCGTCCCTGCTGTTGTTATTTCTTAATAATATTATCAAATACATCAAGATTAAAATACAAGAATAATCTTAAAATTATAATCCCTTAATTAAGCTTGTTAAGGAATTATAAGGAAAAGATGCTTACCTCTTACCACCGCCAATTCCCTACGGAGGAAGCAAGAACTGAGGATGAATGAGACTATATAGAAATATACACAATGCACTGCACTGCACTGCACACCTGCTGATCAAGATCAAACTTCTTCAGCTATCATCATCGTCGTCACCATGTATATCGTCATCAATCTCATTATAAAGCATGATCGTCAATAAGCATATAAACACTTTTTTTACTTTGTAGACTGCAGCTTTGTTCTCCTTTATTTTTAAAGTTGCACACTGCGACAGCAAACTCACAAAGAAGTTAATTGAAAAGATAAATCAGTACAGTAGAAAGGGACTAAATTAGTAATATTAAATTCAATAAATTCGTCGCCACACAAAATGTGCAGAGCGGTGAGTGCTCCGTTGTTTTTCCAATTTTTACTGTCCATATAATTTCAAATCTGGAAATTTCAGTGTTCCGCCTTACAAATAAAAAACTTGTTAATTTGACAACTTCCTTGTTGTCTTCTCGGTATAATTTCTCAAACAATCAGTCTATTCGATTTTTTTATAATCCCAGATAGATTTATTTAAAACCTTGTCTTGAAAATTATGTATAATCTCTGTTCTTCTTTTGTGTTACCTTGCTTAAGGTCTGAAGACTGCGCAAATGCGGCGCAGGTCTAAAATGTGGTATATATAATATTTAGTGTGCATGTGCAACACTGTTTAGTCAGTAGAACAGCTCTCAACATCAAATTACTGAGTGTTCCTAAACGAGCGTGTTTACAATTAACCTAGTTATTTTATTTTTACCTTCCATTCCTTCTACACGCATTTTTCTGTAAAAAGTAGAGTACAAAGTGCAGGAGGCAGGAGCTGATTTTTGATTGAAAGTCTATGAGAGTCTTTGGATGGAGCGCATAGAAGTTATATATGTAGATTTATCTTATCGTTGTCTACCAATCCATCCTCTCAGGAGTTCTTTTACATGTCAATGCCATCAATTAAAATCTCGTCCTCGTCTCAACCAATTTTGTTTTAGTTCCAAGCACTAAGCATTTAGTATTCACATTACAATGTACTCGCACGTACGGAATATGAAATTATGGGAATTATAGTATGTAAAACTACACACGTACAACAACTCACATCTCTTATCCCACAACAAGTACACGGCGACGGTAGTAAACGGTTTACTATTAAACACTGGCGTTGGTAGAGTGGCATCAAATCAAATTGTTAAAGTGATTAGCAGCTTGCATGAGCGAGCAGCCAGCCAGCAGCAGTGCAATGATTCCTTCCAATTTCCAATAATGCAGAGTGTGTGGAATATTTTTTTGCACTTCCACAAACACGCAAAATATTTTACGCGTATGTACATATGTATGTAGATTGGAGAAAGTCCACTCAATTTTATCTTGATTGTATAGTGTTAGTGTATATCTATCTAGTTAAAATTTGTCGATTGACTTATTTTCAGGTAGCCGGCATGTCTACTTGCCAATTATGTACGTATGACACAGCAGATATAATGTGAACTTGGGAATAATGAGATAAATCTTTATGACGCGTTGATGATAAATATTTCTTTCTAATCTCTAAATGATAATTTCACCAGTTTGGAATAATTTCTGTACCATATTGAAATTTGGAACAAAATCAATATCCGTTTTAAAGCATTTTTGAACACAAGAAAAAATTAATTTTGAACAACAATGATTGACAAAATCATTGCCTCTGTCTTCAGTGATTTATCACATGCTTTCCATATGTGCTTTGAAGCACTAGCTTAGATACATTATTGTAAACCACACTACCACCAACAAAACAGCAAATGACACATGCTTCACAGTAGACGTGTATATAGGTGCACACAACAAGCAGGCATTAATAATCTCGGCTCATCCCTTTTGCTAGCAAACCTGACCTTGTACAAACAGATGAAGAATTGTTAGGAAATTTTCTTTTTGCTGGAAAAATAATGGGTAACAATTGTTTTCTTGTTTCCATCTGTTTTTTGATGAAGTAAATTTGTTAACTGTTTCAAATTATTATTATGCGTGTATCCTCCTGAGTATAGTGCTTTAGTAATGGAGAAAATACCTTTTAAAAAAGGAAGAAGAGAGAGAGAGAGAGAGGGAGAGAGAGACAGAAAAGTTTTACAATACACATCACATGCCTATACTCCAATACCATGTATGCTTTCTCCGCAACTTCAGAGAGTAGAGCTTTTCTTCGTGGGCTCTCATCGTCGTCGTCGTCGTCATCATAATATTCTTACCTTGTACAGTTGGCTATGATTCAAGTAAAGAGGAGGGCAAGGATTTATGAAACTATATTGGGGAAATACACCATTATAAGAACTTGCACTGCGGTGTTATTGTATAAGACAAAAAATATGTTGTGTTGAGTGCTGTAATGTAAAGCATCCATCGTAATTTTTGGTGGCTAGCATATTATAGCTTTAGGAGAAATTTTTGAGGGTAATAATAACATGAATGAAGTTGGAGAATTATGATGTTGCTTGAAATCTTGAATATGTGCATTGCAAATGTGTGTCAGTACTTAAGAAAGGACGACAAATTGGCGTGTGAACCAACCACACACCGCACCGTCATTGATCATGCATTGTGCATGGGAGGAAACAGTGGTAGGGAGAAACTTATAACTTATAATTAATATTATGTACATAGGTACATATATATGTCACGTGTGTATGCTTGTTTTTTCTATATATTTGTATGAAGGAATTTTTTTTTGTTTCCAACTCAAACTACTTTTTTAAACTTTTATACATTTCCTTGATTTCCTTTACATTTAATACAGTTTTTAAAGGAGATTAATTGAATAGTGATGTGATGATTGATGATGGTTATAATAATGGACCTATTATTGTATGAAACCTTTTAGCCTAACTACTTACTACTTAAATATTACAATATGAATACATTGCTGATGATGATGATAATGATACAAACAAGTCACAACTGTGGAGACAAATAAAAATTCTTGATAAATTATGTGAAATGCAAAATTATAGCTACGGAGAATCTAATAAAAATGTATACCATGGTTTATGGGGACATGGGGAGTCGATTGTATATAATGTATTTGCAATGCACGATTCTAATATCAACTTTTATGCAGGTTAACCACCCGAGCTATGCTGTATGGCATAATGTAGAGTAATGCTTCTTCATGAAAAATAAACAATTATATAGCGTAATTAATTAGTTTGTTCCAAAAGTTTATAAGTGAAATGTTGCTAATAAATACACCTCTATATTAGTTTAAATTTAAAATGATATCAGGAAATTCTTGGGTATAGCTACTAATTGGGGAGACTAGAACCACTTCTACAACAACGGTGGATGCTTTTAATTTATAGTTACGTTCGTTTATAGCGCGTGTAGTGTAACTAACAGAATGCAGCGTGGGTTAGTACATGGGGCACATGTAAAAGAATATCTCATAACAAAAGTTTCAAAAGTATCAGAGGAAATAAAGAGAAAAGTAAAACATCCAATACACAACCATGACGACAAGAAGTCTGAAACTGAATTTAAAGTTTATTTTCACTTGTTACAGAAAATCGACATTCATAACGGCAAACTTATGGATAATGTGTAAAAGTTACTGACAACTGATACACAGCTTTCGTCAAATTCTATGGGACACTTTATCAAGCATCCGTCCGTAGATTAAGCTGCCCATAAACCTGTGAATGGGAAAGGGTTCCTGGTCCCTTGATTGATTTGCATGAAATCACTTTTGGATATATACATAGCAGCATTTCACATTTATGAAAACAAAGAACTTTTTGGTCTGAATGTATTGAATACCTGTGCAAGAGTGCAAGGTTTAAGGTATACGCGTACACGTAATACGTACTGATTGCCAATTGCGATGATACTGGAGGGGAGAGTCCATCAGTGATCAGACCGAGTCATACGGGCAACGGGGAAAATACTGAAAAGGGTAAAAGGGTACATAAAGGGCTATTGAGATACGCATTGATTCCTAAATATTTAGTTCGTAATTTACTGATTAGATCATTGTAAAGGTACTTTGTCTGTGCTTCATGATTCATGACTATATGAGTGAGGGTTTCTACTAGTGCCAATACACTTGTATCCGAGAAATAGGCATGTAATAATTGTAGTAATGTGGGTATATATACATATTTTACACATATATATAGGTATATACATTATACATAAATACATATAGTTAACATCACATGGACGAACGCAAACAAATAAGGTTTTAAGCTATTTATTGCTATATGCTACACACAATATATGTAACATGTAAGATCAGGAGTAAGTGGGAGTTGGAGTATTCTTTCAACGTTAAACTCTTTGTTTGCAATGGTAGAACTAAGGGCTGCGATTACAAATATAGTTTTATAATAATTTTCTTTTAATACACAATTCCCAAGTATTCCCGACTTTCTGTTCTCAAAGAGTTCTTTATGTTATTAATTTTTTTTTGTTGTCAGGACCCAGGAGTGCATCTCTAACAGGTTCAAGTCTCGTGATACCCCATAGTTATTCGCTATTGCTAAATAATGCGTGTACCACACCATTTTGCATGTCTTGTCATATTGAGCCTACAGCGACATTCCCTTTATCATGTTATACAATCATTAAATTTTAATTTTACACAGGTTTAGCAGATATTTTAGATATGAGCACTTATGTAGAGTAGAGGCATTAAATCTTAAAACTGCTGAGTTCTGGTACACATTCTCTACGGTGGTGCGGAGCGGAGGAAGATACAGGATAGAATGTCCGGACTAAAACCACATAAATATTAATGATTCAGAGCTCCTACATCCAACAAGAGATCTTAAAGAACGCCAAAACCGGATGTAACTTCATCGCTGAAATATTGAAATTCTGAGATAACAATGTTGAATGTATGCTCAAGTCATGTTCCATATCCCATCGCAGTCCACCTTTAACGAGTGGAGTTATCTTTTGCGTTAGTTGATTTGTAAACACTCGAAGGTACCTTATCTTGCCAAATCCACATTTGCACCTAGATAATTAACATGCGATAATTACAATTTTGTCCATTTTAATGAGAGCCTCAGCTCAAAGCTCAAAATATAATCCCTGCAAATATACAAGAACTAGTTGTTTGAGTAAAAATGCGAATTTTCCAGCAGATACTACTTCCGTTTAACAGCATCCACCTCTTTGCTCACTAAACAAGCCAGGCCTTTGTACCAGACAATTTAAACAGTTACAGATGGACTCGGACGTCGGATCTTTTTCGAATTTGTTTATTATTAATGCAGACGAACTGACATAACCCCATTACGTAACATTTTTAAAGTATGCTTGTAGTTGTGAAGTAAAAAAACAAGTGCCGTGCGTACTCTTTTCTGTTCGTATATAATCTGTCGCTAGTTGCAAAATGCTAGAAGTACTGTATGTACTATACTGTCATTATTGCCCATTTGCCATCCATCCATATGCCTAGATACAATTATTCCTCAGTGTTAGGTTACTTGTTACATGTAGATGTAGATCCCACAATCTACATCACATTTACATTTTCTTCACC
Source organism: Zhuqinia jingwanae (assembly GCA_027744095.1). Lineage (NCBI taxonomy): Eukaryota > Metazoa > Arthropoda > Collembola > Entomobryomorpha > Paronellidae > Zhuqinia > Zhuqinia jingwanae. The sequence goes on from JAHZNC010003096.1 coordinate 13,154, forward strand.
TCATATGGGGTGTTGGGTTTAGTTGACTTGAGTATATATAGGTTTTTATTTTATATGGGTATAGTGTTTGTTCTAAGTTCTTATTACAGTCAACTCAAAATATTACATAGGTAGTCAACAATGCAATGCAATGCAATTGGAAACTGCAAACCAACACACACACACACAGAAGAGAGAGAAGAACAGAAAATAGAAGGCATGAAAGGAAACTTGATCAGCAGAGATAGATACACAAAAATACACACAATATATATTTAAAAAAATTGAGCAAAGAAAAGAAGAAGAGAGATCTGTGACGGAAAGTTGTCGACTTTTGATGTAATATTTTTAATGGTACAATAGAGTAAGTGGTCAACATAACCACAAATCATAATATATTATTATTATTATAATACTGTCCGTCATTCGTGGGAGACAGAAAACTATTATTGTTTTCATTTATTGTGCAAAGAAAATTACTATTTTTGTGGTGTAATTGTTTTTAAAAACTAATCAAAATATAATTGTTGATAGTGTCCATGTGCATTCGTGTAGCGACTATTCAATTTGACTGATATTGTAAAGAAAAATTAAACAGGTGAGAGATTCTTCTATTTCGTCGTAGCAGTACTTTGCAGCATTGTAGTAAAAGTACATTTTTAGTACTAGTACGTATATATTACGTAACATTTGTCAAGTAAGACCTCAGAAATAGGGCACTGCTATTTTAATTATTATTGCTGATTGCTTCCATGAAAAGGAATGTTGAGGGAGGCTTGAACGAACTTCACCTACGCCAGGAGTCAGGGTAGCTCTCATGGTACGCAAACTAGATTGGTGATTTTATTACTGACAAATGTGGTAAAATATACGCGAATTGTGTTGTAGGGCTGGTTTCATTAGTTAATACAGAAATATTGTTTAAATAACACAGTTGATAGTTAACTGAACAATTATATTTTTATATTTTTAACTACTGTTTTTGGGTTTTTTGTTAGTGTAAAATTAAAATGATGAATGATCGGGGATTGAAATGAACTCTCCATATAAGTAGAGTTAAAGTTTGAGGGAATGTGGTATACATTATGCATAAAATTTGCATTTTGTTTGAATGAACATGCGCAGTATGCTGGTTAGATATTTGTCTTGTGAGTACCACGGGTCCATAGGGGGAATGTTTGGTCATCTGTTTGCAATGCTCCAAGTCCTAATGCTAATTTTAAAAAAAAGTTTGCTTATCACTGTTGATACCATTGTTGTATATTTTGCTGTCACCGAAACGTGCTTTTCGTTCTAAAAATCGTATTTCTCTCACAGATTACAAAAATTAATATTGTACAATAATTGGGATAAGTATTTAATTTTATATTTTTTGTTTTGCCAAATTATGTAGGTTTACGAAGCAGTCACATTCGTAGATAAACTTTCGTATGGTCGACGCAACTTTAAATTAAAAGACCTGTAACGACCAGCAATAATAATATTCACCGTAAATCGATCTCAAGTTCAAGCCCTCAAAACTGATAGCGCAAAAGTGTCGGCACCAGGAGTTAAATGTATGCTCTGTTTATCATGATTTCACACTGAGGATCTGAGGGATAACCTGAGATTGGGATTCGTTTTGGTACGAATTAATCCAGGGAATTCGTGGGTTCAGCAGGCAAAGGAAGTAGCTCGTAGTAACTATTCCAAACATCTCTGTGTATATTGAGGATTCCTTAACTGTTCTACTATTCACAATGATGAATTCATCGAAACCGGGTATGCAGAAGAAGGAGGGTGGAAAGATGCGGATTAGAGCTTTTCCGGTACGAGATATAAAACAAATAAAAAAAGTTGTTATTAAAAATAGTGCGCGTAACAAATAATTCATCAAAATATAAATTATGTTTATAGATGACCATGGATGAAAAGTATGTAGAAAACATTTGGTCATTGTTGAAGAGCGCTATTCAAGAAATTCAGAAAAAGAATAATTCAGGGCTAAGTTTTGAAGAATTATATCGTAATGCCTATACAATGGTCCTTCACAAACACGGAGAACGTCTTTATACAGGTTTAAAAGAGGTTGTGACCCATCATCTAGAAACAAAAGTAAGTATTATTATGTTTATTATTACTCATTGAGCACGTAGTGAATAATATGTAAGGCTAAAATGATTCTTCTGAAATCGTAAAAGGTCCGCGAAGATGTACTGCGCTCGCTTCACAACAACTTTTTGCAAGTCCTGAATCAGGCTTGGAATGATCACCAAACGTCTATGGTTATGATCCGGGATATTTTGATGTACATGGATCGCGTATACGTGCAGCAAAATAATGTCGATAATGTATATAACTTGGGTCTAATCATTTTCCGAGACCAAGTAAGTTAAGAAGAACATATAAACGTTAATTCACGGTTTATCGTGAAAATATTATAATGAATAATCAATAGTTAGATCATATTTATGGATTAGTCATTATATATACGAACGTAAATGTTGTTGTTTATAGGTTGTAAGATATGGCAATATACGAGATCATCTTAGGGAGACTCTATTGGACATGGTCATGAGGGAGAGAAGAGGTGAAGTGGTGGATCGTTTGGCTATAAAAAATGCCTGTCAAATGTTGATGATATTGAGCATTGAGGGAAGGTCGGTTTATGAGGAAGATTTTGAGCGTCCCTTCTTACATCAAAGTGCTGAATTCTATAAGGTAAAATTCGAATATAGGTATATTTTCTCAAATCGAACACATCAAGTATTGGATTAAAAAAGGAAACTGCGGTGGGCTTTTTGTTGTAACAGCTGGAGAGTCAGAAATTCCTGGCAGAAAATAGTGCATCAGTTTACATCAAGAAAGTTGAGCAGAGGATTAATGAAGAAGCGGAAAGAGCGAAGCACTATCTGGACGAATCCACGGAGTCCCGAATAGTTGAAGTTGTAGAGGATGAGCTGATAAAGAAGCACATGAGAACAATAGTGGAAATGGAGAACTCTGGCGTTGTTCATATGTTGAAATACCATAAAACAGAAGATTTGGCATGTATGTACAAACTCTTCAGCAGAGTTCAGGATGGTTTGAAAACCATGGCGGAATGTATTAGTCGATATCTGCGCGAGCAGGGGAAAGCCCTTGTGCGTGAAGAAGAAGGGACTAATGCCATCACATTCGTTCAGGTTAATTTACAGTTCTTATCAATGTCACACACGATTAATCTTACCATTGAATACCAGTTTGACTATAATGCTTAATATTTTGATATATTATATAGAACTTGCTAGATTTGAAAGACCGATTTGATGTATTTTTGAACAATTCCTTCAACAATGACAAGACCTTCAAGCAGACGATAGCGTCAGATTTTGAACATTTCTTGAATTTGAACAACAAGTCACCAGAATATCTTTCCCTATTTATTGACGATAAGTTGAAGAAGGGAGTAAAAGGGGTAAAATAAACCTTACCAAATTCCTGCTTATTGTGTACTCTAATCTAATGGGTATCATAATGTATCCCGTATCTTTGATATTCACAAATAGATGTCAGAACAAGAAATTGAAACTGTTCTTGATAAAACTATGGTTCTCTTCCGTTTCCTTTTGGAGAAGGACGTATTTGAAAGATACTATAAGCAGCACTTGGCGAAACGTCTACTGTTGAATAAATCCGTGTCAGATGATAGTGAGAAGAACATGATATCAAAACTTAAGGTAATAGTTGTTTTACTTTTAAACACGTTATGGTCATGTATATGTGTGAAACAACGTTATATCCTTCTCAATGCAGACTGAATGTGGATGCCAGTTTACGACAAAGCTAGAAGGAATGTTTAAAGACATGACAGTTTCTAACACCATTATGGAAGAATTCAAGGAATATGTGAACACCAATCAAGGCGTGAACCTATATGGCGTAGACCTAAGCGTGAGGGTTTTGACCACGGGATTCTGGCCAACTCAATCAGCTACACCCAAATGCACAATACCTAGTGCACCTAGAAATGCATTCGAAGCATTCAAGAGGTACAAAAGAACAACGAATATGATTGCACTTATTCATTTGTTTTAAGAGAAAGAAAGTGAATAGCATGTAAAAACGTAAATCACTCATAATTGTTAGCTTTAAAACCGCTTTAGTAAACGTTATAGTAGCAGAGCGTGATTGTAGTGTGAACTGTGAACGCAAAGTAAGGTAGCTGTAGCTTCAATCCCCTTTCAATTCATAATTCAATTTACAGCCTTTCCTCCTCAGGGTCAGTGCTGATGAGGCAGCAAAATGTTTACTTAAACTCAAAGTATAAATTGCTGCCTCATCAGTGGAGGGTCATTGGATTGGGTTACCAGATAAATCATAAATCGGTTTCATATTCACATGGACATTTTCAAAATACACCTGATGTCAAAACCCAAATTTTGACATCAGGTCAGGTCATTTTCTATTTAATTTTCCGTACCCCTTTTTATGACCAAATGTAGTTATTTTGAAGTTGTATAAAATCCCCCTTTTTTGCATCGCCGCTTAACAGCTCTTAATGATAAAATAGTAATAATTTATGCTAAACATACTTGACCACTTTATTACAGAGTGAAAATACAGACTGTTGCAGCTAAAGGGGAATCTGAACCAGAGAGGAAGGAAACACGTAATAAAGTTGACGAGGATCGTAAACATGAAATTGAAGCCGCCATTGTGCGTATAATGAAAGCTCGTAAACGTCTACCGGTAAGTAAACCACTAGAGGGAAGATTTTAAATAATGACATATCGTATGCATATATGCCTCTGTATTGATAATCTATTTGTCAACATATAGCACGCTAGTCTTGTCGCAGAGGTTACAGAGCAGTTGAAAAGTCGGTTCTTACCCTCACCTGTGGTGATTAAGAAACGAATAGAAGGTCTTATTGAACGTGAATACCTAGCACGAACGGCTGACGACAGGTAATAGTTATACACATTTTTTAAACTGATTTTTTAATTACTATATTGTTAATGTCCATAATTGACCATTGTTTTTTCTTTTGTATTTCAGGAAAGTGTACACATATGTCGCTTAAATCTCAAAAAAAGCTTCAGGCTTTGACTACATTTCATTTCAGCAACCTCACCTCTCACACGATTCTTCTGTAATTCTTATGCGTGTCTGTATTAAATTCCTTGTTTTATATAATAAACGAGTTTTCAGTTGGTACGAAGGTTTCCATAAAGTTCGGATAGCACTCGCGGCATAATACATCTCATTTCAATTATCAGTATCCAAACATTGTCAATTTTTGGACAGTCCTTTTTAGTTCCACAACAAGTAGTTTCATATCAAGCAATATGCAATGGAATCAAAGTTTGTATATGAAAACTGCTTGAAACGGAGTTTGAGAATGCGACAAGTGGTGGCCATACACTTCCGGACTGTCTCAACTGCAATAATAGCATGCGTTGAAATGGACAACAATATATGTTAATTCTCTTATTTATTGTGTTCGATTAATGTATAGGCATATTATGTATTTAACTCAAACAAATCATTACTCGAGACGGCTAATTAGCATGCTCCTTTGATAAGCATAGACTCCAATGTACACAGGTATTCCAGTCCAGTGTCAGCGCTGCCCAGAAAAGAATGATTCAGCTTAAAAGTATATTGTACAGTTTATTGTATGTGTGTATATATTTTAGTATTACATATTTATAATAAAAATCAATAATCACAAACTGAAGGAAGGAAAATTGATCAGGAATGCGCTGAAATATATTGGCAGACATCTTGAAAGAAATTATATATTGTTCTTTCAATCCTTCACAGATTTTTATCAAAGTTAGCACATTTAGCACAGTATACAGTTTGAGAATAACATTATATACAATGTACATAGTAAGATTACTTTAACGTATCGTAATTTGCACTACCTGTTTTGTCCTCTTTTGACCGACTTGTAAAAAGGTCAACGGTTATTATTATTATTATTTGATTATAAATTATTGTTATAGATTGTTATAGTGTTTCTTTAAGTAAGCTATTATACTAACGTATTCTAAATAATGAATTAATTATATACATCCTGGTAAAACCCAGAAAATGATATGTGATAATAGGTTATCTCTTTGAGCTCGAGTAACACATTGTTTCCTTCCCTCGAAAATTAATTACAATTAAACTAGTGTGCTCATGAATCTTCGTAAATATACGTTATATCATGTTAGATTACATTCAGTACAGTGCGATAATAATAATTTATGAACGTTGTAAAAAATACATGTGAATTCTGTGTATACACCATACTCTAAATAAACTACAATTATTATTATTATTACTATAATGTATTCAAAGTTTCTTTTAATTTCCGACAAGTTGTGTGGGATTATTTCATTTCATGATTCAGCAACATCTTATCTTTTTACTACATAAATATTAAATAGGTATACAAAATAAAATTATGTTCAAAATGAAATACATTTATTAAAAAAACAATACTAAACTAATTTACTTGTATTTACTCACGTCAATTTATAGAAACTTTATAGTCATAGTCATGATGAAAACACTGTTTTGATTTTCGGTTTAGGTNCTTTATAGTCATAGTCATGATGAAAACACTGTTTTGATTTTCGGTTTAGGTTTCCTACTGGCTAGAGATGCTTCTTATAAAACCTAAAATAGTTCATACAAGTTGGGAAAATGAATGGGGCCTACATGAGATTCATTATCATGAGATTTTGCGAAATCCAACTTTGATAAAACTAAAATGTTAATAAATATTGAAAGGACCAGATTTAAATTGGCTTGTTGAACACTTACATTTTTATTCTTTTGGAAACCAAAATCAAAGTAGGATCAATCCAAACCTCCAATTCATAAATTCTGTTTCATATTATGCATTGCCTTCTATTCTACTGTACTCTCGACTTGGATAATAAAAAATTAATGTCTCAAAACACCCCCTTGAACTTTCTCCGTTGAGTTCAATTGCCATTCCGCTACTCTATTTCCACTCGAGTGTTAGTTGGAGGAAATTTGGAACGGAATTAATTTGATATGCTTATGAAGTTAAATGAATCTCTTTACATGTTTTGTTAAATTTTGTGTACGTAACTACATAAGTTCCCGATGTAAAGTTACATAATTATTGCATAATAAAATAAATTATCTCTTCTCTTAGAACTCTGTAAAGAACTAGAATTCATTTATCAGATTGTGGAAGAATTGGCTATTGTTTTAGCTAAAAACGAATGTATGATAGCGATGGCATGGAGTAAAAGTTGTAGGATTTCAGGCTTGGGTTTTAAAACAAGATGAAATAATAATAACTGATGTTTCAGGGTATCTTCTTGGAATTGTAACAGTGGCAAGGTAAACCGAGTTGCATCCTAGATAGGTATAAACAGTTGTTGTTACAACATTTGAGGAATTTCTGTTGGGTTCTTTTGTATCTCCGGATAATAGTAATGTCTTCTTGCGAGAAGTACAAATCCGTCATTGAATTTTCAAGGGAATTGAAAGGTTGATTGTAACACATGGGCAAGTTATTGCATTCTGACAGACAAATGTCTAAAATAACAAATAGAAGTTGAAGAGTAAACAAATTAAATATTCTTCCAAGTTAACATACATATATACATCATTTCTTGCTTACTTCACAGGTAGCTTTAAACATATTACATTCATGTTTTATTATACATTGAATTCATTATATCATACATTGCATCTCATTTTGAATTAATTGTGTTTTGCTGCAAAACTTTTGCATATTGTCCACAAGTCCCTATTATGCTTCTATTAGTTCATGCCTTTTAAACTTTGAACTGTAATTAGAAATATGCTTTATCTCGGTGATAATCTCTCAAAAATCTTTACCACTTTCGTTTCCTACCGGTGGTGCAGTGGTGTAATTTTATGCATATTAGCATATTATATAAAAAAAAAGATTACCGTTTTGTCCAGGGTGCTCAAAGAGGACACATCCATGATAAAGATTACTCTCTTTCTCTAAAGATTCAAAAAACCCCAAAAAAGATCATTTCTCTTTGAAGTTGTCATGCACACTTTCTTTAGTGTATTGAATTACCGTTTTGTCCAGGGTGCTCAAAGAGGATACATCCATGATAAAGATTACTCTCTTTCTCTAAAGATTCAAAAAACCCCAAAAAAGATCATTTCTCTTTGAAGTTGTCATGCACACTTTCTTTAGTGTATTGATTTTCCAAATTCAGAATTCTAGCAATATGTGTACAATTGTATACCAACCAGAACACTCATAGGCCCTGGTGCCTATGCAATATTGAATTTTATTTTTTTTCTTTATCACCTTGGAAAATGTCTCAAGTGTTCACCGTTTTCTCAAAATATAGGCTAAAAATCCTAATGTAATGTACATAGGTTGAACAGATTTTTAGGCATACAATATATTTAGATAGCATTGTTCTGTACTTGCTTGGTTCACCAGCTAAATCTATTGTACATACAACATAGGCTCAGAAAGATTTTCCAGGTATTTGGATATTCTAGTCGGTAACGCATAGGATTTGTGAAAAAAACGTTTCCTGAAGTGTGTATTAGTAATGATGATGATATTACACAGCATAAAATAGGTAGGTAGTTTGAATGTGGTAGTACAGGTTCTGTAGTCTGCAATGCAGACTGCATATTGCATATACTTTCCAATATTCCAATATTGAATATATGGTGATGTGCCATAGTCATAAAGTACATACACGCAAATAGCAAAATCTAGACAAATGCATCAAATTTCGTTCATTACGTGTATGTGTGTCCGAGAAATACTCTTAAAAAACTGTGATTTTATTTTGCACAATTTGAAACATGAAGGATTGGGCTCGCTGATAGCTAAACGACATCTTTACGAATATGATATAATAAGAACTTTTGAATTTGAATGTAATAATGCACATTGATTTCTTTCATCATTCAAAGGAAATGAAAATACATAGTCCAAATAACTACGAACGATAATATGAATGACTATGCAGAGAGCTATAAACATAGTTATAGTTTGCATGTATGTATTTTTTGAGTATATACCTACCTGTACAATTACAACGCACTTGAGCGAACCTGTAACGAAAGAAAGCACTTTCACTCCTGTCACTTCTTATATCTGGGGACATGAGGAGAAAGCCTGTGATGATGTTCTCAGGAATATCATTGAAAAAGGAATGATGAAAACAACACATATAGCGTCATCTTTCTCTTGTGACAACGTTATCGTCAATATTGATGTTGTGGAGGTTGATTCATTCGTGCCGTGTTCTACATACTGAACGACAGAAAGTGAGTAGTAGTAGGTAGTTGTCACAAAAATTGCTGTTCAGTCATGCACCTATGTATAAGGTACTAAGAATATTTCAATGTGTACTGTCAATTTTTTTTTTAATTCAATACCATATTGTATTACATACACAAATACAATTAGATACTACACATCACCTTTCGTAACTATGTATAACAATGTCAGTGCCGTGGGACACGGCAGAATCAGTTACGATCATGTCATTTTTCCAATCTGATACACCCATAACGACTCAGCTCGTCGCATCTGTCAATTTTATGATAGCAAGATACCAACAAACTAAAAAGCACAATGCTTGAGTTTTTTTTATATAAAACCTTACGACGACAAAAGTATGAATAGGTATAGGAGTAAGGAGTATAGGTCTTGGAGACAATATTTGTAGCATGGTCGTCACAACAACAATCATATTTTTATGAAATTCTATGACTAAAGAAAAAATGGGAAGATTCATAACTGACATACATAACTTTTAAGCTAATAGCGCTACTAAATAAGCTTTGAGTAAGTTGCATTATATTTTGGAACAACCTTCTGTACAGAAGGAAAATTATTACCTTTCTTCATTTTTGAAATATTTTTTGTATTTTTTATGTAGACAAAATTATTTTCATCAGCTACCTTTTTGTAACTCGCTGAAAACGGCGCACGCACTTACGTGACCTTTCATATTTGAATCTGATTCAGCCTGTATCCTGCTTAGGTAACTAAAAAAGGAACCTTGGAAACTATTTCTTCACATAACAATAAAAAAAACTCAAAGTACTGTTTGTTGAATTCAACACAATACGAGCTCGTATATCATATTCGTGAGCAGTAAGAATATAATTATAATCTGAGATGGGTTGGGAATTCCCACTCGACAAGAAACCTTGGTATTTCTTCTTCACACATTTCGAGGCACTTACCTGTGCAAATCGTATAAAAAATATAGCTTTGAAGTACGATGATTAAATGTACAAGCATCTTACACAAATTCAAACTCCTATTCCCCCATCATTTTTTCTTCATTTCTCACTTGTAATTCCTTTTCGTTAGTTTATGATTGGATGGTCCATCTCGTCCATTCTCAGTACAAATCATTCTGGTGACCTTTGGTATAAAAGCCCACACTTCTGTTACAACCGTACAGGGTGGTAGGGCAACTTGTGGGTGTAAGTTGTACCTATAATAATAATGGTGATGATGATACGGCATTTCCTTTTTCCTTCTGCAATAAGATTAAATGGCCTTACTTCCTTATTTCCCTTTCTTTTCTCTGAGCTTATGATAATGTAGTGAAGATGGCTGTGTAACTAGATATTTTCGGACTTTTATATGGCTACTCACGTAAAAATGAAGTGCCTCTTGTACATCGTAATAAAAATGAAAGTTTAATTGAAACGATAATATTCCACTATTCTACATATACCTACAACTACGTACTTATTCATAGAAATAATGGATTTTTTATCATTAAAACGAAATGAGTGTTTATGTATATTTCCTACAACTTTTTTATGTGTTTAATACACTAGGTATATAGGATCATTTACAAGCGGAAGCAATATTTTTACATTTATCATCGAAACGGAAAAGCAGTGGCATCCTGATAAAGCTGATTTCGCACACAGCCTATCCCTCTTCGTTTCTTTTCAACAGTAAACGTAAACCAAAAGTAAAGAAAGGTTGTTTGCTGATGCTAACAATTTTCTATGAGATTTATTTGCTTTTAAAATGGTACAAAAATCAAGTTGAGCACTCTCAGTCTGTGTCCTGTAGTTGAGGGAAAAAAGGGAAGAATGCATATGGTAGTTGCAAATTCTCTCTCTCTCACTGCCAGAAAAGTTGGTTGACTACAACTGTGAGATGGTATGAAAAGTGTTAAAATTGGGAAACAAACAGGAAAGGTACAGATTTCAGTTCGATATATTTCTTTTGGGCCATGACACGTAGAGCAGTATATCATCTAGTGAAACGTGCGTGTGGAGACGGGCAGTATTTTCTCTTTTTTCCAATCTTCATTCTAATAAAATAATACAAGAACGCAGACATTTTCAAATGCGTGCCTTTTCACACAACAGCTATTTTACATATAGAACCCATGAATTTAAATATAGTAACAACACAAAATGTCGGCAATATAATTTTATTCTATCCTGGATTGAATGTGAAAAAAATTCTGAATGATTCCAGATAAACATCAAATATCTATATATTTCACACAACGTGTATGATTCAAGTAGCTTCAATTGGCGGTGAAAGGATTGCTTGATTTAGGAGCTTGTTCAACAACAGTGTCAATAGGATGCTGTCCTGTCATCTCCGTCTAATTTGCATGCATGTTTGCACTTGCAGCACGATCTCATACATAAATTACCTCCACGATAAGATTTGTACAGGACATATTCCGTTAACAGCGGCATAAGTAGTATGGAATTCGTTATAGGGAAGAATAAAAGGAAAATGATGCAATTTATATAATGCAATTTCCTTGAAGAATAAGAAGACAGACAAGCAACTAGGAATTAAAGTAGGCGCCTATGTAAATCGGAGATTGACGTGGAAAGGATATAAACTGAGAAACTTCGATTGTGGACATGTTTGTATAAAAAAAAACTTTTCTCTCGTGCTGTGAAAGGATCTTAATGCAAATTCAGATTTCCAGTTGCCTCTTAAAATTGATGACGAACAATAATATATTATGTCTAGGTATTACTGCAAAGATTTCAGAGGGATAACTTGGACATATTCTTTATCTCTTTTAGATCACAGTGCATGGCAAAAGGTGAATAAATTCAATTTTGTACGCATTTACTTTTTTTGCCTTTTGTTCGTATCATAAAATTAAATGATGAACTTTTATTGGTATATAGGAAAGTTCATTTAAGTAAGCCTTCCACCAGTAATCTTTTTTGATTGATTTGCTCTTACTTTCATTTTCTGTTTTCTTAGAACTGTTTTCTGTTTCCCTCAATGTCTTATAATATTGAGGGATTTATCATTGTGGAGGCTTGGTCTGCCCTACAATCCACGTAGAAAACCGTTGGGTCAATTTTTAGCTCTATCGCCCCCGATATCAAGTCATTTTAAGATGTCATTTAAACCCACGCCCTTACTCAAAATACAATATAAACTGGTAAATTGTTACATGACATATATTTTTATAATCTGGCCCTTCCAGAAAACAATACAAAGTTTGGTCCCTCTCTTATTCTTAAGGAATTGCTCAAGCAATCAGTCTAACCGAGCTACTCTTTTTCTCTGTCGAGTTTCTACACTCCAACTTATATGAAGTGCATATGTAAGTACAGGGATGTGATGTTGATGTTTTTTATATTCCGTCCGTCTTTCTCAGTATCGAGGAGACTTGAACCTGATGAAAGTAATACAAGGATTGTGAATGGACCAGTCCAGTCAGTGATTGGAACTGGATGGATTATTGGGTCGAATTGCTTTGCCTTTTGAGATCTATCCATGTGAAAAACATGAACGAAGAGAGAAGAATTTTCTACTACAACTATATATATATACATTCCTGCTGCATACCTTTTCCCCAGTATATGGGACTGCTCACAAATATAATTATTGTTGGAGGATCTCAAAGATGTAAAGCTATAAGTAGGTTGATGTTAAAATTCCAAGCTTACTCAGAATTATTACTAATAGTTGTAGTTCAAATTTCCCAACTTGCCATTATTAGTTATTTATAAAATAAAATAATTTTTTTGTGGTATGTTTAGATGTAGACCCTATATTTAGCGCAAATACGGCAATACACAAATAAGCACAATATCGTATATGAGCAGTTATTCAGGTGAAAGCTTCTTTTTTTATATGTACTGCCTTATCATCTGCGTAAACGGGAAAAAACCGTGTACATTTATTTTTTGCATCTTTATATTCACTATCCACCTACCTATTTTCTCCCCTTGTTTGAATGTACATAATTTATACAAACGTAATATACCAAAAGAAAAAAAGGTTCATGAATATAATGTCTCTCTGCATGGTAGTGAACGAATGTAATTTAATGCATTAAATAAAATGTACATGCATCGATGGTCTGCAGTAGTAGTGTTTGTAATAAGAAGAGTACTACTTGCACACAAAAACACACACCATCATCTTTCCTACGCGAGATCCTCTCGAATCCTCTTTATAGGTACGTACAATCTTGCCTTCCTACATGACTCTGTTTTTTTCCTCCCTGTTTAGCTAGTGTCTTCAGTCAAGTCACGTTCATTTTCTGATGGAGTTCCAGGAGACGGAGAATGTCGGCTGTCTTCCTTTGCTCTTCCCTGGCACTACCCTATCAACATTATTGTGTACTACTGTGTATATGTTTCTGCTTCGAAATTTTCTTCATTGGACCATGTAATGTTTTTAAAAAAAATCAAACATTTTTGCCCTTATATTCCTACGTTACGTTGTCTGTGTGCGCTGTATATTATCATTAGTCCGTCATGTCAGTTGGTCGGTGGGTGGTGTGTGTGTACAACAGAAACGTGTAGGAAAGAGAATAAGATGCATAAAATGTGCACAATATCTTCTCCGTATGGCGATGATTACATTTTTAGAGAGAGAGAGAGAGAGAGAGAAAGAAAGAAGAGAGCTTTAGTATAAAATACCGATTACAACATAACATCACCTTTTCCATTTTTTTATATTTATGCTGGTGTACTCGAAATATTATTCATGAATTCCTTCATGAACAGAGCGTGCTTCTGTCGTCATCTTCCTACTTGATAGAATATTACACGGCTTCCTTTTTTTAGAAGAACCAGAAAAGAATGTGATGGTGATAGCAGTGGTAGTAATAGTCGTACCACTTTTTTTAATGTAATGAAAAGTTCTTGAACAAAAATGAAAAAATGAAGCCATACAGCATGGTTTAATACCCTTTTTTTACTTTCTTACGTGTGATCATTTTACTCATTCTGTATGTGTGTGTGTGTGTGCGTTGTGGAACAACAAAAGAATGAGGGAGAGATTCTCCTTTGACATTTACACGTTCCAAAACGTATGAGCATTTAATTTTTCAAATTTGTATTTTATGAGTGGTAATGGGTACATATATATATTATATTCCCTGCAACATGTACACACACTTTTCTATATATTAATGCCCAATATGAATATTACTTACTTTCACTCGACAAAACTACTCTACACGTTATTGTGTGAAATGAGATGTATGATCATCACGATGATAATGAAGACAGAAAAAATATAAAAGAGGTATATTATAAAAGGTTGTTCTTCTTGATGGTAGTGGCAGTACTTTGGAGAAGAAAAAAAAGTTTATTTTTACACTTTCGCTGGAGTTTGTGGAATCCATTGCTAATATAGCGAGAGTGTGAGGGCAGCAGTATTATTACTATATAGTAGTGCCATCGCCATCATCAACAAACCTTCCACTTGAGTTCACTTGAAGAGGCTACGTTTAACAGTGCCGATAACTGTCTTGTTCTCTCTATATCTGCTAAACAACCCTCTGTAACCGACAACCCACAACAACCACTCATATATATATCCTTCCGCTCATCTTTCCCCCATAATTTTTTTTTCTTTACACTTGAAAGCAAAAGAAGGAAAAATAGGGGAAGAAATCAAAAAAGATTCATATGGTTTTATATCGTGAGACGGTTACTTAGTTTTTTCTTCTTCTCTTTTTCTTTTTGGGTTTTGTTGTAAATGTACCACATAGATCACGGGTAGTAGTACCACCACTGCTCACTGATGCTCTCTTTCGCCATTTCAGCTACCATCAGACAGAAGAAAAATTCCGGCTGAGTAGAGCTAAAGGTTGATATTTTTACAGATGAGGAAGGATGTCCCGACTCTGGCCTGTCACACAGATTTAAGCTCCTGTGTGTCTGGACTTTACAACTCCTTGTATGCTCTCTTATGCTGTGAGACACATGCATTCACGCGTGAGGAAAACCATGATTCATATTGTATTTGGTTATGTGAATTGATTGCAGACAGAGAGAAAGAAGAAGAACAGAAAAAAAACATGTTGGTAATAGCGAAAAGGACAAAGACAGGCTCAAAGGAGCATATAAAAGAGATTAAATTTTGGAGGATATATATGTATTTTTTATGTATATTCTCTTATCGTATCGGAAATAATATTGTCCAAAATAACGAAGGACAACTCTTTTTATTAACCTTTGCCATTTTATTTCTTTTCTCAGCTCCATTCTATTTTATGTTTTATTTGTATGTCGTTATAATTTACGTGTATCCATAAGAACATTGGAACCGCCGAAGGTTGTCAAGATTATTAGGTGGAATTTTAAAATTCGGCACGGTTATCAAGAATCCTTTATATGCAGATTGAGCATTAATAATTATTACAGCAAACCATATATTAAACATGAACTAAATAAACCATGGTTAAATTATGTGAGGATGTATGGCAGAAAAAAAACCTGAATAGAATTGAGACCCCTTCAATTATCTACGAATAACAAAATTTTCCAGATCATGTCGCCAGTAGTGCCAGTGTTGTTATTAGTATCCTCATGTAATCGTATTAAACGTTTTCCCGGAAGATAGGATTTTCGTCCCGCGTGGAAAAAAATCAGTTACATTCATTTTCACTTTATTATTTTTTCATAAGCCTAATCCTACTACTGATCGGTTTACTGGTGCTCAAAGCACTATTTCCAAAAGACTCACTTTGTACATATATATAATATCCCCTGTATATATAATTCGTCGGATAAATAGGATAATGCTGACAACTTGGATGACACCACTATATAATAACATCATATGGATTACCTATTACACAAGTGAAGAGAAAATCATGAGTTATGAGAAAGTAAAAGAGTATAAATCTGCTGCTGTTCCTATGTTTGCAGATCTGTAAAAAGCTTAACAAGTCAGATAGCACAAATGCTTGACTGGATTACTTACCATTTACCAATCTCCTCTCGCTCAGGGAGGAATAGTATTAATGCAACTTCATGACTGTCAGTGTTGACTTATTCAGCATCTTACTTAAAGCAGGTTAACGACACATCAGATTAACAAAAGTAAAGAGACAGGAGAAAACCCCGTTGCTGTTGAAATGTACAGAAGGGGGCATGTGAAAAAGCACACAGCAGTTGGAAAGTTCACGATCACGTGAGTATTTATCTCCGCGAGGTGTGAAAAGGGAAAGGAAATGATGAAAATATATTTTTTATTCTCTGATGTATACCTACACTACACTATCTTCAAATTGAAATGTCCATCACAGTGTTCATTGCTTGTGACTGTTGGGGAATATCTCACCGTTGCTTACGCGAGAACTGTCAAAAGTCCCACTAATGCCTTGGCATACTCTACTGTTTGCTGTTTAACTCGTTTGCAGTTTTTATTTAGGATAAAAATAGATTTTAATCTTAAATAAAGCAAATAAATGTATTTTTCTTTAAATGCATTTTTTCTGGGTTTTTTGAGCCACACAATATTAATATTCAAAAGCATAGTATTAAAACCTATATTGTTTAACCAAATGAGCAAGAAAAATTTAGCAAATAAATTTGTAGCAATGAATTGTAGAAATGAACTTTAAATTTGTTCCAATATATGGTATTATTATTTTAATTGATTTTTTTTTGCATTATATAACGTATTGTTCTTCAATTCCTACTTTGTATCAAATAGAATGAGAAAGCAATTAAGTAGCGAGTTTTTGTTTGACACAAGATTCGATATTACTTGTTATTTTTTTAGTTCTATAACAATACGAGCATTGACATTAAAAAAAAGGTATTTAGTGGTTCTCAACTTTCGTCCATTAACAAAAAAAACTGTGGGTGTATGTGTAAAAGATTATTCTCGTCATCCAACCTCTTTATCGGTAGTGTACAGAAGTTATAGTTGTTATTTTCTCAGCATGTTGATGATAATGGTATTGGTAATGATCACAACAGAATCCAGAGGGTATATATATGAGGTCTCTTCAGTGGTTATCACACACAGCAACAGCAACAGCAGTGTTGTTGTCTATGTGTGTTTGTGTCCCTGTCTCCATCCCCTGTATAAAAAATATACGAGGAAATAAGACTAGGGAGAAAGAAGCCTTCTGATGTCGTTGTCTTCGTGAGCAGCATAATATCAAATTTAGCTTTGCACATAGAGTTCTCTCTCTCGCATGGTTCCATTAAAAGACTAGAGCTTTTTCTCTTTCTCTCCCTCTCGCATGTATAAAAGTACTCGTTTCCATATTTCCATGAAATAACAAAATTCACTTTTTAATTCCTAACAGCATTTTTTTTGCCTGTTAGAATTCTTTCTCTGATGTTTTGATGATGACGAAGATAATGCTACTGCTCATTCCTGCTTTCTAGTTTACTTGTTAACTTGGCACAATGAGGATTTCTTTTTTGGCTGCTCTCTTTTTTCGTTTTTTGACGGAAACTTACTTGGATAGTGTGAGTGTGTATGAGTGTGCAAGAGAGTTGGTGATAGAAGACCTGTCTGTATTTTTTTGTCAAGTTAATGCGTATAAAGTCAAATGCCTAATAACTAAGAAGTAAATGCAACTTTCTTTCCTTTAACTTGTTCAATTCTGTTAGTTTTGCTTAAGGAATTATATATATTATGAATATTATAATATATAAAATAGCACCTAACTACTTGTTATTATATGTTTTGGCTTGTTTTTCAAGAAAGGCAAAGTAAATGAAGCCAAAATGACACAAAAAAGATGTGCATAAAGGTAGAAATTGGAATTAAAGTATTCAGAGAAGGAAAGAGAGAGAGAGAGAGAGAGAGGGGTCTCCTCGAATTCAAAAGGAAATTTGTTGCAGTCAATTCACCTCGCATTCCTCTTCTATTTGTATCTCGTTTTTTCTTCTTTCCTTCTTTTTGGATGACGCTCTTTTAACCGTTAGCAAACCTCAAGTTCGCGTCTTTATAGGTAACTGATAGCTTTGAGTATCTCTGTGTAGAGCTCTCCACTATTCTTCTCTCTACTTTTACTCTAATCATCATTATGATCGTCATCAGTGTAGCTCTAACTTTTACAGCTATTTCTTATCATATCAGCAGACCTCATCATCATTAACTATTTTTGCTTAGGATCTCTCTATAGGTCACGTATGAATGCTTCCTGTTTGAGTAAGTGCTTTTTTCGCTGGGTTCATCAGGAAAGCGCTATATATGATAGCACCGCTTCACAAATACATTTGTTAACGACAACGAGACCAAAAATCGTTTAAACTCACAATATGTTTACAAAAGACGTCATTTATATAATATTATGGAATATTTTTCAACTCCTTTTGCTACATAGGTACATCAAGTTCTTATGCATATTCTTGCTTGCAGCTCAAAAAAAAAAACAAGATGAAAGCGGGAAGCTGTGTGACTGCCAAAGAGATAATTCTTTACTCCACCACACTCACTGTCGGCAAGTTTACTCGATATTCAGTGAAGCATGAAATTTGGCTGGTCTGGCACAAATTTTCTAGCTCAACCCAAATGCGTTTATCATTAAGTACAAATGACACCTTTTCCCCTGAATACTCCAAAAAA
>JAHZNC010003097.1:0-29996 GCA_027744095.1 Zhuqinia jingwanae
GAAAACGTACCGTATACTGTGTAGGTTCCAGTGGACAAACGCTTTCAGATGGGGAATGCGATCCTAGCGGCAAGCTCGCAGAATTGACACCCTGCAACATGGGGCCTTGTGAAGGGGTGGACTGGTTTGTGTCAGAATGGTCTAACGATTGCTCCCAAAAGTGTGGGAGTGGCATTCAAACACGACATGTGGTTTGTTCCAGCCTTCAAACCCCTCAACAAAACATACTACGAAATAAGGCATACTTTTATTCATACGGATCCTACCAAAATGTTAGTCAATACAATAAAAAGAGGATCAGTAGGCTGGGATCTTCTGAATTGGAGACAAACTTGATTGATGATGACGATATCAATCTGGACGCTGCGGAGGTGACAGACGAGGAACTTGAATTGGAGCCAGTGCAGTGTGATGACAGTAAGCGACCTCCTGGGGAAAGGGAATGCTTCAGTGAAAGGGGTTGTGGTGAGCACGTTTGGTTTGCCGGTGACTGGGGTGATTGCTCCGTTTCTTGTGGCACTGGGCTCAGAACAAGACAAGTTCTATGTGTCATTTTTACCCGGGGAAAATTCAAAATCGCATCCGACTCCTCACTTTGCCCAGCCTTCACCAAACCACCAGAAAAGGAGGTTTGTGACTCTGAAGGTGTCAAGTGTCCTCAACGCTGGTTTACCACCGAATGGAGTGAATGTTCTGCCTTATGTGGTGGCGGTCTCCAGAAAAGGAGCGTCAGTTGTCGGGCGTCAAATTGGACCCTGCCCAGTTCCTTATGCTTCGACAAAAATAGGCCTGTAGAAAGGCGCTCTTGTAATGAACAGCGATGTACCATTCAAGCCGTGTCCACCACATCCCAAACATATTACGTTTCCAATAATAATGACACCGGAATGATCCGGGATACGAGTGGTGTGCTGCCCAGTCCTTCATCCTCTTTAGTTTCTCCCTCCCAATCATCCTCACTTACCCATGACCACCGTCGTGTATCATCCTCATATCGTCCGAGACCATCACCCACGTCCGCTCTCCCAGCTGAAGGCCCATTTCCTGTGGAAGAGGATGGTAAGCCGTTAATAGCCATTACCATAAATTCTCTTGTCATGTTACAGGAATTTCCCTAAATATTCGTTTTTTTTTCTCTCTCTCTGACAGATCACCCAACAAACTGTACAGATGAGTACCGCAACTGTGCTTTAGTCGTCCAGGCACGTTTATGCCGTTACAAATATTACCGAAGTGTCTGTTGTAGTTCCTGTTTGGATGCTACCATATAATAAATTGTAGTTTGCCGATGATATATGAATAGTATGACCTCATCTCTCATCTCATGCTACCACCATCATCGCAAAACGCCCATTTTTATCTACTCTTTTTCTCTCACTCTCTCTCTCTCTCTCTTTCTCCCTCAATATTATAATTTTTGACTTAGGTTAAGTTTTCAGGAAAAGATAACCACCAACACACCAAAAACACTTTACTTACAAAAATATACACACATAAACGTACACATAGAAAATATCGTCGGATCTCAAAGAAAAAAATAATAAATAATTTCCTGTTTTCTCAACCAAACCACCAGAAAAACATACACAACATTTTTTCTGTGAATGGAGAACTGATACAGCAGCAGCAGCAGCAGCAGCAGCAACATAGCAGTAGAAGCAATGTGTTCCGTATTTATCAAGAAAACAGACTTTGCCAACAAAAAAATTAAGTGCACTCTCTCTCGCTCTCACTATTTCATTTCCATCTCTCTGGTTACCTCTCTGTTTGTTGTGTCTGATTTTTTTTATCACAAGATGAAAAATGTGGAAATTCCTTCAAAACCAGGTATTATTTGTCAGGTTTGATAAAGAAAAAAAAATTCATGGACTGTTCAGTTGGTAAAAAAAATTGCCACACCCGGTTTGTAAAAATATGACTGGTGCTATTCTATATTTATCATTTTTCAAAAGTATAAAGAAAAAAAATTCATGGACTGTTCAGTTGGTAAAAAAAATTGCCACACCCGGTTTGTAAAAATATGACTGGTGCTATTCTATATTTATCATTTTTCAAAAGTATAAAATACAACAAAAATAACTTTTTTCTTTTCTGTTTTTTTTGTGTTTTTAAAAATTATTTATGTATGTCGTGTAAAAAGTTTGTAGAATTTTTTTATTGAAAACTGCACAACTGGGAAAAATAAGCAATTAAAACTAAACGTATATATAATTTTAATGATAAAAAATATATGTGCTATATACGTACATACACATATACATACTACTAACTTATTATAATTATATTATATGATTTGTTACGTCACTGCAATAGGATTGATATAAATTGTTTGGAAAAAATAATTGATTCATGTATATAATATTATTATGTGAATGTGTGTCAAATATAGAATCACATATTTAACCGTGGAGTGCTCTTCATGTGATAAAAATATACAATGTTTTTGTCTTTTTTTCAATAAAAATAAAAAATATTAATACACAAATACAACATGACAAGAATTTGTAGCTCATTTTATTACTACTACATGGTACATGGTCGTTTGGGCTACAGTTCAGTCTTTATTCTTTAAAACGATGTTCATTAAAAAATTTTTAAATGTAAGTAAGATGAAGATTCGAATGCCATATTAAAGTCATCTATTTGTGTAGGCCATATTTACATTCGTAGTTTGCATTTTCATGCTGTTTGCCAGGACGACTAATAAGATCTATTAATTGCGAACTTGTTGTGAAAGTCGAAAGTGTATAGTAGTTTAGTAACGTCCCCATTTATTCACCACTTGCACTTGTATTTTTCTTCAGACTCCCGATTGAACCTGATGATTGGTAATAATAATGAAGTCATGTCAATAAAAAGAATGATGAAAACGGTTTCACCATAAAAGAATTTGCTACCGATACTGATACCCTGTCATTTTCAAATTGCTTTTACACTGGTTTTAAAGTAGATATGGAGGTGTGACTTGATGACAGTAAGTAAAGTGGCTCATTTTTGCCTTCTATTAGACCACATTCCTTATTTAGCCTTGTATACTGTCATTTGACTAATTTATTGAGTTCATGACTCACTCTTAATTACATAACCAGACATTTTATGGTTCTCACATTTTGCAGGGGAAAAAAAGGTCCAACAAACTTTTATGCAAAAATCAATCCTCACGTCCTGACCAAATAAGTGCTAACAGCTACAGCAAACTCCAAAAAAACATTAATAGGTAGTTGTTGTAATACTCCAAACTTCATCCAACAACACAACTACTTTTTCAGCAATGGAAAAAGTCATACTTGTTATTTTCGGGGCTACTTGAATATTGAATGCAACATTTTACTAACAAGCTTGTAAGATCATCATCATCATCATCATGACAGTTGATTGCATATAACCCATTCTTCTCACAGAGAGTCCCTAGTAAACTTGAAATACCCACAGTGCCCCTCATGTGGTGTGATTTAACACCCAAGAAGGTGGTCATCATTATACTATTTTTCTACCTGCTGCTGTTTTGCTGGACAAGATCAAAAGATCAAGGTGACAAAACCAGAAGACAAGGCACGCGTTACACGTGTCGCGTTTCACACGATTGCTTATATGGTGCGGATGTAAAAATGACGGCAGCAGTAAACTTGATAATGATGATGATTGTAATCTAATCAAGATAATTGTACATACATACTTGCATACATGGATAATAAAATTTACAATTGGTCATTCTACTTATTCTGTTAATTAGGTATTTTATATGTAAGAAAATACTGCGGTTAATAATTAACTAACTGCCCATTAGGTTTTATACACATTTGTAAACTGCCTGTCTTTTCCTGTCGTTACAACTTACATTCCAAATTCCAATTTACTACCTACATATATGTATACGACTGTAAAGAGAAGCATGAATTTGGTATTTCTCAATCTTTTTATTAAAAATAAATTTTGACTTTTCTATAAGCAGGCAAAAGTTTTACCAAGAAATATACAAAGTGCTTTGTGAAAAGTTAAATAGGCCATGTGCATGTGCATAGATATATGTAAGTCATACGTTTAGTATGAAATACCTGAAATATTTTGAGACGTACGACCAAAAATAAATGTATATCCCCACTCAAAAATAGAAGTTAAAAATAGAGTTTACAGTCAATTATATAGGCCTTTTTTCTCTTAATGCTTATTAAAGGCTCGTTAGATGTTTTACAAAAGACCTATTCAAAGATAGGTAAGGAACCTACTCACACATGATATGTATGGAATGCATATGTTTATATTAAAAATTAAAGTATTAATAAGTTCATCCCACAAGTTGAAGGGCACAAGCTATAAATACAATTATTGTTATTATTATTATATTATGGTATATTGCTCCCGCGTAGTATGTTACCTTCTTCTAGAAATAATCTTTTTTCTCTGCCCGAGGGATTTATAACGATTTAAGTGGAAAAGTTTACCTATTGATCCTTTTTTATTTTTAGAACTCACTACTATAGGTTTCCTGATAAATGTAATAATACTTTATTTGACAGTTTTTTTTTCTTCTGGTTCTTGTTATTTTTCTAAAATGGTTTAGTTTAGTTTTTGATAATGTACGTGTAAGTACTTAGTACATACTTGTGTTGTTTTCCAAAGTAGGCAGTGAGTGGAGTAATGTGCGACCCGAGAGGTAGGAGTGACAGTGTGGAATTTCTAGAAAAAGTTTTGCGAATTATGGACTGGGTGAAGACGGACTATAGGGGTGAAAACTCTAGCAACTTGATTGGTAAACGGTTGCAAAAAGAGCTGGCTTTGGCGCAAGTCAAGTTGCAAGAGGTGGGGAAAGAATTGTGGGCAGTGAAAGGGGAAAAGGAGGAACTGTTAAAAACGTTGGTGGAAAAGGAGAAGGAAATTGACAAACTGAGAAAGGAGTTGGAAAGGGAGAAATGGGAGGGATGTGATGCCAAGGTTAATATGAAGGAGATGGCGAAAGAGGTGGCAAGGTTGTACTGGAGAATTGGGGAATTGGTGGAGAGAATTAGGACGGGAGAAGTGGATGATAGGGATGTACAGATTATTGATGAGGAGGATGAGCATTGGGAAAGTCCAACGAAAAAGAAGAAGAGAGGAGACGAAAATAGGGAGAGGGCTGCAACGGAGGATGCTTTCAAATTGATAAGAAACCAGGTGGAGGAGCAAATGAAAAAGTGGGAGGAGGAGAGGGAGGGAACCAAGAAAGAATTGGCGAGGACTAATCAGTTTGTGGAAAATATTAAGAAGCTTGTACAGGATACAAGCCAGCCGGCTAAAACGAATATTTACAACAACACGTCAGTTGAAGTACAGGCGGAAATTTCACAATCAGAGCCTGCCATTCGGGGAACCGTAATTAAGGCGCTGAAAGTGGTAACCGAGACAGAGGTCGATAGTTCCTTAAACCTTTCACAATCTCCAGTTCCTCTAATCGCCATGGAAGCTGCAACTTTACTACATGACCAGCAGCAAGGTGAAGAAGAACAAGAAGAAAAAGCACAAGAAGCTGCTACGCTTACACTAACATTTCATCGGTCCTCCCCATCACCTCCCCCTCTTATGGAGTACCCACCTCAGCAGCTTGAGTTTTTTCACACATTGCTTGGATTACCCACTGAAACCATCATTTCAAGGACTATTACCAATACCACCACCCCATCCCCAAAAGCAACATCTCCGTCATCTCTTGCAGAATTTTTTAATTCTCCGATAAAAGGAGCAGCAGGAGCAGCAGCAGTAGCTTCCAACTCAAATCTACTAGTACCATTTCCCTCACCCCCACCACCACCCCACTCTATTCAAAGCAAGGTAGAGGATGAAACCAAAGAAGTCTATCATGCTACCGATCCCTCCAAACGCCATCTTGGATATTTCTGCACCTGTGGTTTGGAATGCAGCACCAAGAAAACTCTGCAGTATCACCTGCAATATCTACAGAGTACTAGTGGTAATAATAGTAATCATTCAAGCTCCAATGCACAAATCAGTATCAATACCACCCCCACCATTGAAACTGAACCAACAGAACAAGTCCACATTGTTCCATCCTTTTATCCACCTCCACCTGTTCCAAATCTACCAAAAAGCATGAGAATAAAACATTGCAAGCGATGTGGACAGGAGTACACGGGAAAGGAAGGTCTACGACAACACAATCTCATGGTTCATCAACATCATCACGAATATTCACAAAACCTTGGCCAAGGGCCTGTCTCTGACCCTCATCCACCTAACACTTTTACATGCATCCACTGCCCGGAACTATTCCGGACCATGGTTCAGCTTCGCCTTCATCATAAAGTTAAACAGTAAGCTATATTATGTATTATTAATGCTCATCCTCGTATAAAAATAATAAGCTATGAAAAATAAGTTTAATGTGAAGTTTTGTGAATATTTTTTTTAAACTAAATTTGTTTGTATTTCAGTAGCAACAGCAGCAGCAGTCAAATGAATTTCCTGCCATATTAATGCACAGAACGTGAACATCATGATACCACTTCATTCCCGGTGTTCGTAAGTAAAAAGAAGGTTCGTGAATTGCATGAAAGAGGAGTAAAAATCATTGTGAAAAAACATTTTATCGTTTGTTGTGTTGAATTACGTTGTTATGGAAATATGACATGTTTGAATGATTTGGTACTTATATTTGTTAGCTATTTTACAAAAGTTAGTTTAGGTATATATTAGGTTAATTGTAGCATAAATATTTTGAATTCATGAATTTATGTTTTGTTTTAAATGTCCTTGAATAATGTAATAAATTTTTATTTTGCTGTAAAAGACAATGGAATTTTATTAACAATTACTTGATTGTTGTTTAACATGCTAACAATATAAACATACAAATTTCGTGGAATCATTAAAGTGACACGTAAGTAAAGTTAAGTATTAGCAACAGGAAAAGATTACCAAGAATCTATATGCCACGTATGAGCAGGTGACGTAGCCTTTCTTTAAGATGACACGTTGTATATATTAATTCCTAGTTAATAGCAGGTACACGAAGTTGCGACGCATTACCAGAAGTGACGCGGTGTTTCTATAAGTTGACACGTGGCATATATAACTCTAGTTTACCTGTGCTAATCTTAAATACATGTAAAAGTCCATTTTGATCAGGTTTTTGAATGATGGGGGCGATAAGAACAGATGAAATTGCCGAGTCCAGGAGTAATGCCAAAAATGCATTTACATGCTATTTTATGAGCTGTAATTGCAATTTCCAGCACCAACCCCGGACCCGTACTCTTTGAAATTTCCTCCGACATCTTATGTAATGCAGCTACTCTTCTGGCACCTCAACCCGTGGAAAGCCGGTGTGGTGAAGAAGATATACTTTCAGTGATGGGGAGAAATGTTATGATGATTGGGCAAGCAAACTAGGAAAATCCTAGTATTCTGAAATTTTCAATTCGAATTCACGAGCAATTAAATCTCAGAATCAGGGCAAAATTTCAAAATTCTAGGACATTCCTCGTTTCTAAATTAATTCAGTTCTCCCATGTTCTAAAATGGAGGATCCAGAATTCCACCCTGAATGCGCCTCCACATTGTCGTCACAAAAGGGCACAATGCAATGAGCGTTCCTCCAAGTAAAGTGAGATGTCCACGTTGACGTTGATGACATGTTCTACCCCCGTCCGGTACATCGAATGCATTTACAGAAGATTTAAATACCGTAAAATGCAACCGATATACCAGATGGAGAATGAGATTCTGATATTTTTCGGCCTACTTCTTCCTTCTTGGCTGGCTTGAGCTCCTTGGGAATATTCTTCAGGTTTTCCTCCATTGACGCACTACTAAAATTGGAATAACGATTTTCTGTGCCGATCGCGTCATTTTTATACCCATTTTATAGGTATCTCCTTCATTTACAATTACGACATTTGGAAAGTGTGGATTGATTTCGTGGAAGTGTTTTTTTAAACTGTTGAAACACAATGATTTTTTTTATTGATGCATTGTTTTTACCACTTTCTAATCGAGACATGATCGGAAAATTATAAAACAAGTAGGTATTTGTTTGTTTGGTAACATCATGGCTTTGGGGCATATTGAAACATTTTATTTTTTGCTTGACTCTCATTGAGTTTCCTTATTTTATTTTAAAAATCCACCTTTCACTTAAAATAGATTCTAATATGATGATGGTAGATGACATACATACATAAGCAGTTATTTTTTAAACTAATTTATAATTAATAGTAAATTGCATACCATGATTTTAAAGTAGAAATTTCATGGAATAAACTTTGTCTCAACTAAACTAAATAATGTGCATACCTTTTTATTTTATTATCCATTACTATTGCGTATTTACTTATTTTTTGTTAGATGAACAAGGTATTCATGAAAATAAAATTCCTTATTTAATTTGAATAAACCTTTTAGTGCTTTCTAAAAAGTCTATTTCAGGTTTATTTAATAAAAATCGAGACGAAAACTTCTCAGGTCGAAGTTTTATTATTATGGCATCAAAATTATATTTCGAGGCAAATAAAATATTACTTTTAAAATATATGAAATCAATGAGTATTGATATGATATATACTAAATTTAATAAGTGAATATTGTAGTACTTATGTATATTATTTTGCTGGTTAAATTATTGACCAATGTATTTTAACCGTTATAAATTTTTAAAATAACCAACGAAATGCTCGTAAAAGTCAGATGAAGGTGGAGTGTTTTGCTACATTTTAGCTACATTTTTAATAGGCATAATGAAAATAAATTAGGTCACAATACCTAAGTGACATTCTCAGAAAAAACAATTAAATGTTTTCTGGTACAGCTAATCTGATTGGTTGAGCTATGTAGTAGTAATCGGCCAACTAAAATTTAGTTCGTATCATGTTGACGATGAAAGCATGCTTTTGTAGAAAAGGTACAAATAATATGTAAATATTATATTTATTATACCTCTGCCTGTGAACACATTGAATTAACTTTTTTCTCAAATTTATACGATCTTAGAGGACATGTGTACCTAAATGAATCTTTAATGAGCACATCTAAATACTCCAAGTTTGACTTCTCCATATTTTTAAATATATGGTCAATAATATAATTTAGATGCTTAAATGAATATGATGATATAACAATAAATACAATTAAGAAAAATATATTTCATCTTTTATTATTTTTTATTATTAAATGGAAGCAGTAGCCATGTTAATGATTTTGCTTCCATTTGTAATATCCGTCCCACTACAAATGATGTTAAAACCTATGTTTCTTCCAATAATTTGTAAAGCTGCAATTTCTCCTCTTGTTATCCCACCCACAACAAACACCAAGCAATTCCTTCCCCGGCCATAAGCGTCTCCGGTTGATTTGAACTTGACGGAGCTTAGCTTCTCTGGAATTTGGAAGGATCTCAAATGATCATCAATCTTCTTTTCAGCTAAGGCACTATTCATCTTTGGAGCGACCAGCACGGAAAGAACTTCCTCCACAAGACGGGCAACAAAAGGGGAGAATTTTCCATTGAAAATGTACGACGAGTGGTTTGCCGTGCTGAGATCTACCATGACATTAGATGGTGGCACTATAAAAACAAAGTCAAATATTAATAACTTGTTTAAAAAAATCAACAGCAACCATCAACCAATCATCAACAACAACACCTTACCCAATTTCTTTAATATGGTTTGTGCTGAAATTTGAGTTCCTTTAGCACCAGGCGAACCCAATGAAGAAGTTCCACCACTACTTACGGCTGCATTCTGATTTACGGTGCTAAACGGTGAAGTTACACCTGTTACCTTGGTAACAACTTGTCCAATTCCCTTGGCATTCGCCTCAATACCTCTAAAGTGATACAGGAGTCCCATCCTCTCCAAATTATTTAACGTCATTAAATGCTTGAATCCATAACTCTGTACAAATTGCGTTTTCAAATTTTTGGAATCCCTCAAGCCATCCTGAGCAAGTGTTGCCAAGCAGAATAGTCTCAA
Organism: Zhuqinia jingwanae; assembly: GCA_027744095.1. Classification (NCBI taxonomy): domain Eukaryota; kingdom Metazoa; phylum Arthropoda; class Collembola; order Entomobryomorpha; family Paronellidae; genus Zhuqinia; species Zhuqinia jingwanae. The sequence goes on from JAHZNC010003097.1 coordinate 9,963, forward strand.
TACCCTGATTGGATCAAAGCTTCTAGCCATTGCATCTTCCAAATAACTTAATGTCTCTTTATTTCCCATATTGTCGACAATGTTGTCTTGTAAGTCCACTAATTTCTTCAGATTCACCTTTTTATTGTGCAGGATTGCCTCAAATGCACCAAAATGTAAAACCAACATTTTCTTCAGAGCCTGAATTTTTTGAAGATCAGTCGCAACAAACTTTTTCATCTGCTGGAGATTTAGACCAGCACTTCCGTCTTGCATTCTACGCGCTTCCTTTTCCTGTGCAAGGAGGTAGCTAACCACCTGGCTAAAATGCAAACTTCTTACTCTGTCAAAGACTTGATCATTTGTCAAATTGTGCTTTAGGGATGGTTCTTTTCCCGTCACTTCAGTCCCAAAAATAAGGGACTTTCCTTTTATTCCAAACATTTCATCTAATACAGCTTCGTAAGATAAAGGTATCATCATTGGCGTCACCCAGTCAATAATCACGATCTACCACGATTAAGGTAGGAATGTCAGATTCTTGTCGATTATGAGCCTTAAGATTGTTCGTGTAAATTCTCTCAAACTCAGTTTGCATTCTTAAAATACTTTGGGAATATTGGCCAACGGCTACAATGTGACTAAAGTCCCCATAAATTCCTCGGAGATTGAATAATGCCTTTGCAATCGGTGCAAGATACGAGGTATCTTGATGTAACCATAGTTGACTAACAATGATGGGAATACTGGCCAACGGCTACAATGTGACTAAAGTCCCCATAAATTCCTCGGAGATTGAATAATGCCTTTGCAATCGGTGCAAGATACGAGGTATCTTGATGTAACCATAGTTGACTAACAATGTCGTCAATTTCCAAACTGAGAATATGATCCTCCAACGGAATAAGCTCGTAAGAGTATTGACCTAAGGTTATGTGCTCATATATTCCTTCTGCTTCAAAGAGACTGCTGATAACATGTAATAGACGGGGAACCACTATAACACCATATGTCATTTTTACTGAACGTCCTACATTGCTATTGACCTGGTCACAGATAAGGCGTGCGCTAATTAAGTCGGATCTAATTAAGTAGAGACACTGATTTACTCCAGACTCAAGGGGCTGAGGCGGTCCACATTTTTCCAGTTGATACACCTTCTCCACACCATGATCCCTGTTGTAAATATATTGATTCAAGGGAAAAAAGAGGATTGAATACTCAATAAACTGAACATCTACATACTAAATGTTCAATCAAGATATCAAAAACAGTAATTTTACTAAACTGTAAAAATTTAAAGTTGGCAATCAAGTCCAGAATCGGGGTCAACTTTGAGTCAATCACCAAAATTTTCTTTCCTCGTTTGAGTCTCAACGCCCGAGACAAGTTTTCCCTAGACACGGCACGGATTAAGCCAATGTCAGGTGCCATTGTTCTTGTTATTACAAACCTTTAAATACTTTTTCTTAAATAGCCAAGTATTTCATTGCGATTTAGCAAAAGTTATAACTTTAAAAAATAAAATAAACAGACACATGCCCAAATCAAAACATTCACATATGCTGTGCTACTGCCTGTCTGTCAATTTGTTTTTGTTTTTATCCTAAATCACCTGTTTGGAGTCAGCACTGCTGACTCAGCAGCCGAGAGAGCGTCTTTGTCTACCCAAGAGTGTAAAACATGCATGCATTTTACTAAAAATGATTTCAGAGTTAGAATTTTAAATGCTGCATTGAATGAAACCAAACCAATTTTGTCGTTTCATAGTTTGTCGAATAAGAAGACATTAATTATATTATATTATTATTTTACCCCAAAAGAATGTCAAAACATTTTCATTTATTTAAATCTTTCATTTACAAAAATTCACTAAAACTAATTTCAAGTAATAGAAATTATTATTTTTTCACAGGAGTTTTATATCACAAGATTGCCATCACCGGAAGTTACAACTAATATAAATTACATGGTTAAAATTGTAGTAGTGTTCATATTATAATCAGCTCGGTTATTTCATAGGTCGGTAATGATTCTTATTTTCCGAATCCTCCGCCGCTATATCCTAGACCAGAACCATAACCAAGACCACCTCCACCAAAGTTTCCAACACCACCTGAGTAGCCTCCAGAATGGCCCCCACCTCCAAGTCCACCTTGCTTACCAAAGCCACCACCTCCATATGAACCTCCATAATTGTTATTGGCATGAATACCTGTAGTAAATAATAATAATAAGTGGTAATGTTTTAACCAAAATGATTAAAATAATATTTTGTGGTTATTAAAGTATTTTTACCTTTGCCAATGCCAGCAGCGTAATTTTGACCTCCATATTGTCCAAAATTGGAGTTAAGTCCTTGTTGTCCCTTGTTAGCGAACACGGCATTTTGCCCCTTGTTGGCAAGGTTGTGGTGACCAGCAATGAAGTTTCCTTCGTTGGCTTGGTTATTTTTCTGAAGTACATTGGAGTGTTGTCCATTGAAAAATTGTTTGCCAGCAAGGTTGTTATTGAAAGCTCCCTCATCTCCGTACTTGTCATAAAATGTGTTGTCGTCCTTGATATCATGGAACGTGTGACTTTTGGAAAACTCGTCTTTATGGTGAGTGTTTTTAAATCCTTTGGTAGCATGCCCCTTCTTATGAGCACCTTTGTTTCCAAATTTTGTTCCCTTGACAAACTTGGTTGCAACATTGTTGTTTCCGTAAACAGTGCCATCAGATTTTCCAGCTTTAGCTACACTTCCAACTTGTACCAAAGTTGCCCTTTTTGCTAGACTTGTTCACGTTCCCGGTATCCACTTTCACGTGACCTTGTTGCCCTTGGAATCCCTGATTTCCCTTAAAACCCTTAGCACCGTGCTGACTGGATTGGAATTTGTCGTCCACCAACTTGATATTTTTGTTTAGGCCACCATAGTCAGTTCCGAACTGGTTTCCACCTCCGAATTTCTTTGCCCCACCGAAACCAGTGTTTCCTCCATATCCTCCCCCAAATCCAGCACCACCTCCATAGCCACCACTGAAACCCTGAGCGCCTAAATGTCCACCTCCACCTCCGATTCCTCCAATTCCTCCGATTCCTCCAATACCACCATATCCAGTGGCAGCAGATTGGAGGTCTCTCTTGGCAACGACAACTTGTTGAGTATCAGCAGCTGCTACAGGTACGTCTCCAGTCTCACCTTTCGTCTTGGTCATGTCAGTCCCGGTTTTGTCAGTCATTGTAGCAGCAGCTTGTTCGGCAATCACGGCAACAGGTACATCCTCTGCTGAAGATGCTACCACAGCCAGAGCCACGAAAAGCCCCAGAATGGGTACCGGTCGCATTTTTTCAGTTTTTTTCAGTACTCACAAAAAGAAATCTAGAAAAATTTCCCAAACTTTTTCACACGTATTCGTTGAAGCACAAGAGGTGAATGTGATAGTACAAAAGAGGAAGCACGGAATTTATATGGCGTCAACGGAGAAGAACGCCATCATCAAAAAACATCTTTCAAGATAGTCAGCATGAAACTTGTCTCAGTCTCAACCTGACACTGTCTCCCAATCACTCCTAAACCATTTTTTATTGGTTATAAGCAGCAGCAGCAGCATCATATAATATAGCAGTGAAAAAGATGATAATGGTGATTCAGCACAATTAAAGGGAAGATGGATTACCATTCCGTAATCATTACGGCGTGTGTTCATTCATGTCGAGTGGTCCAAGAACCTGAACTTCAAAATAGTGCAATGTCAAACAAAGGCACTCTCTCACACTTTGAGTATCAAGTAATTTTTCAAGACATTTTAAAGGAAGGTCGAACCGATTCAGTTAATTTTTTTGTTTGTTGTGTGGCAAATCTATAAAAAAATACCTTTTCTTGGTATTCGAGCATGGGTTTAATCATTATATATTGTGTAGTTTACTAAAAGATGGAAGATCCTGTGTACATACTTAACGATAATAGTTGCATTATTATTATTGGTTGTGGCGATGATGGTGGATACTGAACGAAGAGATTATGTGGATTTTTTCCACGCCCATCATCTTCTCATAGCCATGATGATTTGATTATTACGAATGCTTGCAACAACGTAATCTATTTCATGATATGCTTGTCTGTCTGTCTTGTGGGAATTCAAATATCGACAATAAGACATTTTTTTGAGTACCTATGTTTATTTATTAAAAATTATTAATTTACTTCCAGAGAGGAAAGGGTATATTTGTTCGCATTTTGTTTTGGGGCAATCCAAACAGCAAAAGTAAGTGACTTACCTATTTATCTATTTATGTATCATTCAAGAGCTTTCTTGTAGCGCGTTTCGAAGCCCATGTTGTCGTTCAGCTAGGTATCTACTTTGACTTTGGGGAATCCCTTATTGCCATTTTTGGTTGTGGCAACAAGTCTTTTGTACCTCCATGTACCATCATAAAACACATTATTTTCAGTCACTTCACTTAAGTACGCACGTAATGTGGTGACGGTTATGCTGTTGTTGAGAATTACGGACGGATGCGACATGTGACATACAAAAAAATGCAACAAGCCAAGTAGTCAAATATTTTCGTGCGTAATATGTTACACACCAAAAGGTAGAAATATAGACGTATCTTAGCGATTTCATCATTGTTTGATTCATAACAAAGCAAATTAAATGATACGTAACAATACATACACATTTTTTTAAAGCAAAATATGTGTTTAGTTTAAATGTCAAGGGATAAAGGAAATACGTTATGATTTACCAAAACAGCCATTCGTCATTATTAAACTGTACTCACATGAAAGATTACTGTATTTTGTGATGAACAAACAAATAATTTATCATGTGTGGTGATGGAAATTTATAATCTATGGCAAGTGCAAATTCTCTGAAAATCCCAATCAAGCAGGGTAATTGAATAAAATTAACATTGTTGCTGAATTTTAGGGGACAGGAAAACCGCAAAATGTGATTATTCATAAATTTTTAGTAAGAAAAAAGGATGTTTTATATTATATCGCATGAATGACAAGGTGCCATAATCTTTAGCTGTTTAGTAGGCAGTCAACAGAAGCAGCACTTGACTTTTTTTTCTTCTTTTTTTTAACAAAAAAAAACAAGATAATTTTATAGGAAGTCTTTATTGTTGAAGAGCATTCAGCCGTGTCATAAAATAATCGCCTTAGTAACTGAAGAGAATAGGCGAGACATCGGCTAAATATAACAATGAGATATAGCAGACGTACTCAATAAATTGGTAATCATCAGCACATCTATCTTTTACGATTAAAATTAATGCAATGACTGACATGATATTTTGTTTATTTTATGTGTTTATGAACGATTCAGTAGATGTGTTGCCGTTGTGCACACGCACAACGGTTTAGTATAGGACAATTTGTATTATGTAAATTAGGTAATAATAAATTTTGAATTTGATTGATAGAATGATTTTCTGTTTATTTTCCTGTTGCTTCAAGAAAAAAGCTTTGAAAAAACATCATTAGAATTAGAAGGGCAAGTTTCTATTTTCAAAATCTTTTTTTTTAAATTGTTCAATAAGTTTTAACACAATAAAAAATGGATACTTATTTCAATATTTCCGCGCACAATATTGTAGCCACGCACGGTAATCATTTTCCATGAATTAATATTTGAAATGTCCAAGTCACTCAAAGATTCTCGATTCAATCAAATGAATTCAAGAAACAACGACTTAAAACAAGAACAGTGGAGCAAAAAGCAAACATTGCATTTACCAAAAGAGTAGACTGCAGACCAGATATTCCTACGTTACCCCTAAAAAGATTTGCTAAGCGTAGGAAACTGGAACTTGCTTCTGTTTATTATTGTTTTTGTGATATAGGAGCAGTCTTGTTTTCATGAAAAATCAAAACGTGTTTTTAAAAATGCATTTTATTTATTGCACTTTTCGCATTAATATAATGTCCGTGATTTCGCAATAAATAAAAGTATAAAAAGGTTTATTTGTAATAATTGGTCAAGTTTTTTTTCTGCGGAGAAAGATGTTGCCGAGAAATTTAAGAATCATTGCCAATGTTTTCACATCTTCGTTGACTGCCGGGCACAGATCCACGTTATCAGTTCTACCGTTGCCAATAGGAACTTATCAGTATCGACATTATCCCTACGCTCTCGCAGTTACATCTTATTCCACAAAAGGTGATTTGGAAGCCATTAGTAAATTGGCAGCTGAAACGGAAATCGAAAGTAATACTGAACAAACAGATGTTGCCAGAAGGGAGGATGGCCAAAGCGCTTTAACAAGTAAGACAACGAAAGAGAAACAAACAAAATATTACTATCAAATTTTCCCCCCAGCACATTCCATGGATTTCATGTTTAATATTTTTATTTTAGACAGGGGACCTCTTCCTTTAATTACGAAACGAGATTTAGAATACGTCCATCCTTGTAGAACTCCTCGTCAAGCTTGGGTAGAGAATTTGGACACTGTTGAAGAGAAAAAGTTGGGACTGGTAGATCTTCATCCAGATGTGTTCGGAACATTTCCTAGAATTGAACTGATTCAAGCTAATGCCAAATGGCAACAACTGTACAAGAAAGTGGTAAAGTTGAATGCAATAAAGTTTAATTAATAGATGTGTGTATTTAAGATGGAATATGTGAATAGTACCTAATTTATTCTGTTGTTTCCCTAGAATTGGGCATTCGCACCAACACGTGGAGAAGTAAAAGGAACTGGGCGCAAACCATGGCCCCAAAAGGGCATGGGAAAAGCCCGTCACGGCGACCGGAAATCCCCCATTTGGTTGAAAGGCGGCAAAACGTTTGGACCCCGTGGTCCAAAAACATACTTTTACATGTTACCCTTTTATCAACGTGTTCACGGCTTGACTTCCACACTCTCAGTGAAACTTGCGCAGGATGATTTAAAAATAGTTGATAACCTCGATATACCAACAGAAGATCCAAAGTTTTTGGAAGATCTCGTCTCTAAGCGTCATTGGGGTGTTTCCGTGCTTTTCGTGGATGACAGCGACATTGTTTCGAGAAATTTAGCTTTAGCCACAGACTCCGTAGGTCACATGAATATTATGCCCGTCTACGGTCTTAACGTTTACTCCATGCTCAAGCACGAAACAGTCGTCCTTACACTCGCCGCCCTTAATAAAATTGAGGAGAAGCTTATTTTCCATTTGAATCGACATGACCCAATGCCTCCAACTGCAAGGAAAACTAAAGCAAATTTCATGTAATGTAAAACCTAGTATATAATAAATTAATAAGTGAAATAAAATAGCAACAAATCTTTAGTCAATTCTCAACATTTTGTTCTTTTTTATTATTTTCTTGTTATTATTATTCATCTTCATCATTTTTAATTATTTTCCAACAAAGAGACTTTGTCTTATTAAATAATCAGTACTGCTATAATAGTCACGTATTATAGATAATTATTGTTGAAAATGTAACAAAGTTGTTATATTATAGTAATTATTTAACAATAAATGTAATAAAATTCATTTTTAATAATTCACAATAATAAGTATATTTAAGTCCTTAAAAATAAACATGGGATGATGGATTAGCACCGTTTACGATCGATATTAATTAAGTCATCATAAAGTATTATTTTGTTTCACATTATGTCGTGTATTATATGCTTTGGATAAATAATCAGCATTTCTCACCCCCAAAAAAACTCAGTTTTTTTTACAGTAGTAACGCAACTTAATTAAATCAACGTATTTTTTCTTTGTACTTATTAAAAAATTTGACGGCAATGTCAGCTCAACAAAAACATTAAAGTTACATTTAGCATTTAGTCACACACAAAGACAACATCCAGAGAATTACATACATACATAATTATTCGATTTAGATCATCTACTTATTATTGAGAGTTAGTAGCATGAATACTTTGCACAAGCATACGTCAACAGCATGCAAAATCACTAAATTATTGTAGCTTAATCAAATTAATTAATTAACTTGAATTACTCGAAAGCTGAAAGTTCAGAAACGAATGGACTTGGCATTTTAACAAGGTCTAATAAAACCGTTTTTTGTAGTGGTGAATAATGTATACAATAATGACCACACTATCAAAATGCAATCTTTTACAATTATTTAATTAAATAACTTGATTTGTAAAACTTATACAGTTTAACTGTTAACGTTACAAATTACTTGGCTTTTGTTCGCTTGTATCTTGGTTTGAGTCACAATTTATAAATTATTGGTTCCTGTTTCGTTCTCACATTTTTTACCCATCATTATAATATTCATATATTATAGTATTATGTAATTGAATTACGTGCGTTAACGCTGCGTAGTGGTTATATTTTTTGTATTTTTGGCATTTTATTTTTTTTACAATTGAGGTTAAATCCGCTAATCAACTTTACTTTAATATTTTTTGTGTTATCATGCCTTTAAAATTTAATACCCGTTTAATACTAAAATAAATTACTTAATAAGCTTCTTGGCATTTATCTTTGAAATCTTTCATAGTACGTGTGTGTGTATGTTGATTTCCCTATTTACGCTTTTTAGAAATTCATCGATTGTTCCAAAAACTTCCATGGAAGAATTACCACCATACATAGCAATGCTATACATCTACACATATTATCCGCTCTGTATTGTTTTTGTTTCTGAGTAGTAACTTTTGACATTAAAGCAATAAATGCTCACACACTAACAACTGTTTTGTGCATTCGTATGCAATACAAAGTAATTTTTTTAGAGTATCCTCGTCCTCCTACCAACAAAGTTTTTACTAGATTTATAATATTTTATAATAAATATACCGTGTATTCTTTTTAAGATTAACAGAGTTTAATTTTAATTGGTTTTTTAACCTGCTCAAGACTCACTATTTTCATAATTTAATAATCTCTCGTTGAACGTTGAAAGCAACAATTTCCTTCTCAGCTTTTCGCTTTTGCACGCTATAAAGTTTAAAATTTAATAAACACCTTGTGAATTGTCCATATAGTTAGGTTAATAGTTTAGAAATACATATAGTCAATAATTGTTGTGAGCTTAGTTGAGGTCATTTAGGAGAAATTTTTAAAAATGTTGTTGGTATTAAAATCTCATGTTGAACTTGTCAGCAAGATCATCGACCTGGTGCCGAAGCCTTTCTGCCGAGTTGGTATGGTGATAGTAGTGATGATGGTGGTGATGAGAACGTTGACGGGAGTGAGACTTTGTGGTTAACGCCAATTTTTCAGCGGTAGATGCAGAAATAGAAGAGCCAGGCGCTGCTGATGTGGAGGAGGTAGAAACTGTTGAAATGGTAGAAACAGAATTTATAGCACGGCTAGAAGTTCCAGACAAGGACGCTTTGGAAGTTGTAATGGAAGGAGTGTAAATTGAGAAAGAGGTGTTGGAGGTCGAAGAAATTGGAGGAGGACGAGGTGGTGGTGTACTTAATGGCATGTTGGAAAGCGAAGCGTAGATTAACGATGGATTTGTGGGTTTTGCAGATGAAGATGAGGATTTTATGGAAGATTTTTGGGACAAATTATGATAATGGGCGGATGAGGAGGTTGTTGACGATGAAGATATTAAAGACGGTTTTGGTGGCGGCGGAACCTGGTAGTGGTGGCCGCCGCCACCACCGTCAAACGTTCCACCGGAAGCGTTCTGTCATGACTTGCTCATGCTTCCGATGGAGAACTGAGTGTTGTTGCTGCTTTTGTGGAGATGGGTAGTCTGATGATGAATATGATGGCTGTTGGAGTTGGGACTTATCGAGGATATTGGCGTTGTTGTAATTATATTAGACGTTGTTGTGCCACCACCGCCGCCACCTCCTCCTCCAGATGAGGAGTTATTGGATAGAGTTGAACTAGATGTGGTTAAAACTGTTGCCGGGGCTGGGCTGGTAGCACTACGCAGCTGACCTAGGAGAACACGGACATCATGGAAAGAAGGGCGAAGTTCTGAGTTTAAGTTCCACGCTTTCTTCATTAGCTCGTATACTGGAGGCGGACAGCCCTCGGGGGCGTCCATTACATAGCCATGCTCTACTTTACGGAGTACATCGTTCAATTGCTAAAAAGAGAAGTTGCATAATATGTCATTTATTATTATGTACTTCAATTTAATCCCGGAAATTGATTGATTTGGACTATTTAATTTACGTACAATTCTAGGATAGGGTACCCTGCCAAACGAGTATATTTCCCAGAGAAGTATACCAAGCGACCACATATCTGACTTGTTTGAAAATTTCTGCACAAAAAAAAATAACATGAATGTTTAAGTACCCACGCATAAAAATATTCTTTATCTTCACTTAGCAAGTACGATAATTTTTAAATTTATTATATATTTACATTTTTCTTTAGAGCTTCAGGGGCAGTCCATTTAATTGGAAGTTTTCCCGAGGCCTCCGCAGTCACTGCTTCTTCCCTCCAGGCCAATCCAAAATCAGCCACTTTTGCCACCCCTTCCTCTGAAATTAGCACATTCCTAGCTGCAAGATCTCTGTGAACAACGCGACGTTTCTCCAAGTACTCCATGCCAGAACAAGTATCACTGTAACATAAAACAAGGAAATTGTTAAGACCCTCATCTTCATTCTAATTATGTGGTATTTACGTACATTAATTTTATTTGGGTACAGAGGGTCGTGTTAACTTACACACATGTAATAAAAAAGGAAGGTTGCAAATATAAGCACATGAAGTTAGCATAACAATACAATAAAACCATTTTTAGTCCAGCAAGCATTACCTCGACCTTGCCAGCAGACGCAGAGAGTGTAGTCACCAGGGAAATTTGTGGATTCACGGACAAGAAAGAGACCATCCTCACGGGGTCTCAACAGCTCTTCCGCTTTGTCCCTGGAAATTTTCCCATGGAACCATGGCATAGAACTGAGCTTCACCTCTGTGCGCTTTGGCCGGGGTGGAGGGACTAGGTCAGGGGGAGGGCTGGAGCCGGCCGTTTTGCCCCTCCCTAACGAGTCTGAGAAGTCCAAATGGAACCATGGCATAGAACTGAGCTTCACCTCTGTGCGCTTTGGCCGGGGTGGAGGGACTAGGTCAGGGGGAGGGCTGGAGCCGGCCGTTTTGCCCCTCCCTAGCGAGTCTGAGAAGTCCATCCACTGTTACAAAAATAACAAGTAATAACGATTATAAGAAAATAAGCATTGTATTTTTTAATCCTTCTTTATATATATACTTGAAAATTAACACTCACGTGATTAGATATACTCGCCGTTTGATTCATTGGGAATCCGAATGTAGCAGATTTCATGAAGACGTCTTTTAAAAATAGTTCACTCAACTTAAATACCTAATATATATATATACTGTTCACTTTTAATTGATTTAAAACAAAATCATAATATTGTTCTGCTCCCTTTAAAGTTCTTGATTTAATTTTAGTTTTTTATAATACAAAACACTCAAATATTTTGCACATGCACTCATTTATGAAATCGAGTCCCTCTTCAGCCTCTTTTTGCTGAGAATATCCAATTCCTTCAGGAATGACGACATTGTCCACGAGGGAAAGTCACTCAGGTTGGGTTCAAGAGGAGTGTGCATCTTTACATTTAAAAGCTATACACAGAGAGACACTTTTATATTAAATACAGTTAGTAGCTTTAAACAAAGGTAGACAAACACACAAGTTTACATAGATAGATAGGAAACCACACTACTAACAAACTCTCCGCCTTCTTTAGTTTTAGTTAACTTTTATTATATTTTTTATTATGCGCAGTTGTGCAATAAATGTAGGTAATTTCATATATTTTTCTTTATTCCTTCACCACACAAACTATATATTTTTTCTCATCGTTCACTCAATGTATTAAGCTTTTTAATTTTCAGAATAATTTCACCATTTTATTTTACAGCTACCTGCTCTACTATTCAACTCACAACCAAACAAGCACTTGAAGCAATATTAGTATTAACAAGACGATTTTTTAATACTTGTCAAACCAGTCATTACATTTTGTCTGAAAGCTTATCTTCTTGTATCAAATTTTTTTGAACGTAAAATGTTCTCCAGAAGAAAAAACGCAGTTTCTTTTCTGAAAATTATACCAAAATAAACAGATTATGTATCTTTAATGCTCCTTCTGGCAATATAGTATTAAAAAAGCCAGAAATTAATTCCGACGAGTTGGAGTGTTCTTGAGCTTCTTCCCATGATCACTCAGACTACAGTAGTCAGTCACGTTATCATAATGACGTTAATGCATTCGCTCTTAATACATGGCAATAATAACAAAAAAAAACTGTTCTTGGTGGTGGCGATGATGACGAAAAAAGGAAGCTGAAAAGAGATTTTTTTTGTTTGGGTTGCTGTTGATTAAATTACAGGTAAACTGCATAAATGATGTCTGCTCGTGTGGTGCTAGTGAGTGAGATATATTCTAAGCACGTTATCATTTCTTCATCATCATCGTCTCCGTCATTTCAAACAGGTAAGTAGATTGGTTTATAGTGATGAGGTGAGGGTGATCGTGGGAATATTCTGTGAAATGTTCTCACGCTTCCACTTCCACTTGTTTTGAAACTTTGAAAGCAGCAGCAGTAGTATAGTATATTTTATGTTGTAGCTTCTATTTATAATCTGTTGGGTTACTATTATTGTTGATTGTTGTTGTTGTTACTGCTGATTTCGTTTCGATTATTACTATTTTTTTCGTAGATGCATGCACTTTTTCATAACACATCAGCATCAGTAGTAGTAGTAGAAAGCACCCAATTCAGTAGTTAGGTATATTGTTGCTGTCGTTGTCGATTTGATGACGATGTTTTTACAATGGCGTTAAAATTGACAACACTGAACACAATAATAATAATAAAGTTTCAAAGATGGTTGCTTAAATCGTTAGAACACCACAAACAACAAAGGGAAGAAACTGTAAAGTTTACAACAATTCTTTTCCCGGCTAATCAACCGTCCGTTAATTTAATTTCATACTAATTATCCTTGTAATGTAACAATGCAGAAAAAATATTGTTAACAGTAATAGAGGAATCCTAATTTACAAGGAGTGTATGAAGATGATGCATCTTTTTCCTCCTTCCTCCTTTAGGGCTTTCCTTTAACAACATTTATCGCCTGAAAGAATAATCATAAACATGAATGTATTACACACTTGATATTATATTATTTCTTTTTTTTATTAGTGGCAAAAATAATAACGTTTATATGTAGAACGAATTAAGGAAACTGTTACAATCAACCAGGAAAAATTCTAAAACTAGTAGACGAGCAGAAAAAATAACTGCATTATAATTTAACTACTACAGTAGGATGATGTATGCATAATATATCATTGTTGCGTTATGCTGTTGGATATATGAATTTGTGTATTTATTTTGAGTGGATTTTTTCATGAAAACGATGCCACACACACGAATTTGATATATTATGATTATTATTATTATACTTTAAAAAATTACTATTATTCTCATGAGTTGAAATAATTCAATATCCTAATATCGCAAAATTAGACAGTTGACCTTCATATCAAAATCAAACTTTAAAAATATTTATGTATTTGTTCATGAATACATCATCATGAAATGGAGCAATAGTCATGCATTGCATGACGAAACCAACCCACAAATTTTTTGAGAGCGACTTGAACTTGAAAATCAAAGTGTAACTGACAACAAACTTGCTCTGCAAATATTTTTTTAAATGCAACTCTTGTTAACTTGAGAAGTCGATTCAATCAAAATATTATTATCCAATCACGAAAATTGAAAGGTCCCAAAAAAAAAATTTCGACTGCTTATATTCCAATTTTTTCTATCTATTGTACAAATCTTTAATATTATTACTATAAATATTTACATTTAAAGATATATACGTAAGATAAACATGTATATTAACTAGTCCAACAATCAAATATAAAAATGAAAAAGAAAGGTTTGTCCAAATACGTAAAAAAAAATTGTGATAGTGTAGCCCAAATATTAGATAACATGTAGGTACTGTATATATTACGTCTGGCACGTCGTCATTAACCACATTCATTAGTCAACTCAATTTAGTAACAACAACAACAAAAAAAGAGCAACTGTCATCATTCATTTATATATTTTCAAATAAACTAGCAACTATATGATCATCTACAATCTAGAGCCAGCTACATGTTTATACTTTTTTTCATTTTAACAAGTAAAAATTATTAGATTGCCATCATCAAATTCCAAACTGCTTATTATTATCAAAGATATAACCCTGCACTCTGCGTGCTATACCATCATAACATTGAACGATGATTCATAGATTAATCATCGCCAAACCGTTGTTTGCTATTAAAAAAAGTAACTGAAAAAGGGCGTGATTCTTGCAATATTATTTTTCATGTACATCCAAAAAAAAAACAAAAAAAAAATCTCCTGAGAGTAAACTGAAAATAGCCCATTTCAGCATTTTTATTTACGACCATTGTGCACTTATCCTAACGATATGACACAGCGTACTTTGCTACAATTATCTTTATGCGAATATGATAGTACTACTACTTCACTTCACCAAAACGAATGCAACTGCTGAAAAGGCGCATATATAATATTCTTTAAATTGCATCCATTATTGTTATTATCAATTTACATTATAATTCATCCACAATCACCACCACCACCACCATAATATATACATGTGTGCCATGTTTTGTTGTGCGTAGGCAGCACATTTTTTTCCACTTGATCCATTCTACTTTACTATTTAAAGGTATTCAATTAGCTAATAAAAATGCCTGCGTTTTTTAATGAGCCACGCCGACCACGTAAAAATATTATTTTAGGTGCAGCTGCATACAACAGTAATAGCAATAGCATCACAGTGCTAGGGCAAACGCTACATCAGCGTCAGCGTTGATGACTGTTTAATCTTCAAAAAAAAACTGTTCGTGCACTCGTTTAAAAATACACATAAACCAACTCAGCAGCAGTAAAAACCTTCAAGCAAAAGCATATAGTGTAATATAATATTCAACTGTTATTTAAATTTTGTTTAACAAACAAAGATCTTCAATAGTTTTTTTTTATTCTTTATAAAATGTATACTTTTGCTCAATTCAAATTATTATATCTTTTACTATCAAATACAAAGAAACAGTTGCATAAATTGTAAATTTAAAATCTGCTGAAATTTATGTCCGTTGTAGATACCTAAAATACCACACACAGCAGTAGCAATAAAAAACAATCCTTGAAATTGTAAATGGGTTCACTGCTTATATTATAGGTATAATTAAAAAATTTAAATTTTAAGGCTTGTGTAAAAGTCATCATAAATTTTAATTAGATTAATTTGAATTGTGTTCTTTTTAATATCAATTGTTTTAATGGCACACAGCCTGCAGGTAGTCAAGTGTACGGTGCACACGAGCGTTTAAACAGCAGGCTGCACATGAACTCGCACTTAAAATAATTGATTGATTCAGTTCAAGCTAGTTACAACGTCAGTTTAGCATCGCATAATAACAATATTTATACCTTGCGATACTAATTGTTGACATTTTGACCTTAGAGAGCAATGAAAAGGATGAACTTATTTGCCAACTCTTCACATTCCTTGAAATAGATTCTACACCCAAGTTTAAATAACTGCAATTTTACCAACTGCCCAAACCTTTACCATGGAATTTCAATCAAACAGTAACTATAATATATAGTTATACATTACATTTATATTATATGTATCTCACTTGTTTTAGTCTTATCCACGCCCTTGAAGCAATTAAGTGCTATGATTGACAATCCTGACATTTTTTTATCGATGCACTTCACAACCAATATATTTGTATCCTTTTTTCCTTGTGTCAAATTAGCCAAAACAATAGAAACAAATATGACAAGATATTTCCACTTCCCAACAAATTTTTTATTCCTGTTCCTCACTCAGCTAATCCACATTTAACTAACCACTACTCAATGCAGGAATAAATATTCAATTGAACACACAGAGAGGGACATTCACATTTTTTAAAGGAATTTGCCAGGTGGCAGCTACCAACAAGAAACCCAAAACAAAATCTTTTTGCCTTTTGAATTGAATATTTACCTATATCCCATATATACCATATTGTATACGAAAGGAATACCATCATAATAATATATTTTCTTCTTTTGCCTTTCTATAAACTGTACAATATAATATAAAACGCATTAAATTGCATACCTGTAACGTGAGGAAAAAAAAGTACTGTACATATCAACAACATCATCATCAACATCAACATCATCATTTTATAGCTTGAACACAATGTTGAATGTGTGGATGGATATATATGTGTGTACTATGTTACTATGTGTTATCAACCCTATATAACCCTATCTTCATTTTTATACCTATTATTATATCGTATGTATTAGATCCTATATAGATCTCTAAGCAATGCAAAATATTTTATATGTACATAATATGTGTGTATTATGCATAGCATGTATAATAGTTCATTCGTGTATGTATACTATATACAACACAACACAACCACTTATCTACTATGTACCTACCTGTTTAAGAAGTGCATACACTGCAACGCAATATTACTTGTTTATAAATTCATAAATAAATAGTTTTTGAACATTTTAAAATTTATAGAGAAGTAAATTGTATGGATCACTGTAATGTGCTTATTAACACTGCGTAAATATATATGTATATATTTTTTAAATAAATATTTGTACAGTGTTATAAAAAGTATTACTTCTTCTGTCATTGCCCATTTGCGTGGGCGCAGTAAAAAAATGTTTTCTTTTCATTTTTGACAGAAAAATCTAAATACATCGCTTGATTGATAATTTACGGCCAAGTTCGTAGCTATTTTCCTTAACAGTAATAACTACGCACGCCAAAAGATTACGCACGCGGTGTAACATATAATATTGTTTGACATGCACTTTAATTTGTTTGAGGAGAGCACTAGTACAAAACTTACAAGTACAAATACACGAGTATATAAATGCAAATATATAGTAAAGGGTTATACTTGGTTACTTTACATTATTACGTTTTTTTTGTTAATCAAAGTAGTAATTATAGCGTGTAGTAAACGTTAAAAAAAAGATAATATGAAAAAATAAATAAGATCATGATCTGTAGTAATGATCGGATCAGTGTACACATGTTACGTTACATAATAATATGCGTGTGTGTATACTACTTTGTAAAATGTTGATTTGATTAGTGTGCGTGCATTGATTTCAGACAGGTAGGTAACTTTGATAATCTTACAGACAGAGGCATATACTGATAAGTGATAACCTGTGGCAGTCAAGGAATGCTTTGAGCTCTAAAAAAATTATAAGCATTTTAATTTGAGCTGCTGTGGCACAGAAAAAATACTAATATTAAAGGTGCGGGCGGATGATATTTAAAAAAAAAAACTTGCATAGTAAATGAAAAAAAAAGAGAATGTTAAAAAAAAATACGATGCATGCTTAATAATGACCTTATTTTTTAATATGTATATAATTTTGATGACATTTGAATTTACACAATCTTAATCGTATATTATTATGTTATTATCTTTCTTTTTTTCTTTTGGTTCATCATTGCAGAACAATAATAAACGTTAAACTTTCCAATCCAAATAATCTTTTCATGTTGTCTTGATGTCACACGAAATTTTATGCAAAACCCTTTGCAAACAAGCAAGCTCTCAGAAGAATGATAAAGACACACACGCAACGTGACTATACACAACTTTATGTATTTTTCAGTTTAAATTAGCGTGTTCATGCCCTTTGCATGTACGCTACTACTATGGCGTGGTGTGACGACAACGCGCACATAATTAAAAATTAAAATTTCGTAATTAAAAAAGAGAAAAAAAAATGTCAATCTCATAAATCATCAGCACAGCACGTACACAGTTTTACAAAATGATAAACTCGATCTACCTATTCGGCACAATACCATAGCAACCAACAGCAAAATATATACATATATATTGATGCAGATAAACTTGTATCTTATTTATATGTTTTATTGAAATAGAGTTATGTAGTATTGTTAAATGTCGTCTTTTACACTGAATGAATTACTACACACACTTCGAAATTCCATTAAAAATAACTCTTCTGACATTTTAAGGTGGAGCTAATATATCTGTACGAAAAAATATTCAAAATAATATAATGGAGCTCACTCACCTCCTCTTCTTCACAAAAAAATATATATTACAAGCCACTCAAACTTCACCTTCCAAAAAGAACTCGACTTGAATAAAATGCTATATGACGATATTATGTTGAGCCTTTGTGCATTTCTTCTGCAACCTGTGCAACCCGTAGCAGCAGCATTATCAACGTCAATACCAACAACAATTTATGATAATCACTTTTTTTGTCGTCATTTACCATTGCGACTGCTGTTGTTGTTATGATGGTAGTGCCACCATTGTCATGTCATCATATCATATAGTACCACCACCATATCACCACGCACTCGAACTCGAGTGGAATAATGTTATTTTCAACTCAACTGGTTGGTGTGCATAAAGTGCATTTTATATGTATGTATATACATATATTATACCTATATGCATAACTGATTCTCTCTACCCAGTTTAAAAAATATATAAATATATTCTAGACTTTTTTTATTATAAAAATGTATACATATATGAACATTATATGCAACTGTCCTCCTCATCATTATCAACATGATTCGTACAAAAAAGTGCTCTGTTTAGTTTAAAAGCTTACCATTAGTGAAGCACGTTGACTGTGTGGTGCTATTGTTCCTCTCTTCATGCAGCCCATAATAATAATAATATACAATTATAATCACAACCAGATTTGTAAACTGCACTTTTTTCTCTCTTCAAAATCTCCTTCTTGTACGATTTAATTTCTGTCATGATGAGCACAAGGTATTTGCCGCAAATGTATATAGGTAGGTGCATATGTTGTTGCACCATGTACAAGTAACACAAGTTTATATTATTCAATTCAATTGAAATGAAAATATTCAGCAGAAAACAAGAAAGTGTTTTATTTTTTTTTCCAAAAAGCCAGTTCTCTAGCTTATATGATGACTACTACTGTGATGGCTATTGCACTGTTGTGGTATTTTGCAAAGTCCCTCGTCAACTTTACCAAACACGCTACTATGCAACTTTCAAAAAAAAAATTACAAATAAAACTATCACATCGCAAATCGCAAACAAACCTCTCTTTTGTCGTACTTAAATTACAGATATAAAGCGTACTATAAGAATAATACAATACAACAACGCCGCACAATCTGTTGTTTTCCTTTGCCACTGCTGCAGTTTTTAAAACACAAGTGCACTATATAATTTTTATTTCATTTTAAAATTACTACGAACGAGCGAACCACAGAATGTAAAGATGTAAGCCAAGAGTAGTACAGAAAGTTGCTTTATTAGAGAAAAAATATACAGTCAAAAAATTAAGTGATCTGTTGTAAATACACAGCACACACACACACAAATTTACACACGCACTCAAATTCTATTTCTCTTTCTTCTCGTTTCGTTCGAGAGAGAAGTCAAGTCACAAAAAAAATTACAAGAACACGAGTACTTTTTTTATCGCTGCTCCTTATGTCTGCTTGCTAATGAATAGTGAACAGTTCATTTTTAGACTGGTTTTTTGTTGGTTGCGTTTGTGTTTAATGATTTGATTTGGTTTGCCGTTGTACATTATATGTCTACAAGCTTTCTTCCGTCTTGTCTTGGTCTGATGATGATCATGATGATAGTATTGCAACATGCACACAATCACATAGATTTTAAGTACAAAGTGGGTATTTGTTTATTCTAAAAGTAGACTATTGCATAATAATAATAGTAGTAAAAAAATGTACTTTTTGGTTTCAAAAAGATTCCTTTGGCGTTTTTCTTTTCTGGCACATTACCATCTTCAGAATAATGTGCTGATCATACAAAACAATAAGATGCATTCAATGGATTTCCCTTTGACTACACACCGAGAGCAGAAGAGTTGCAAACACATTTTTTGGATGCTATTCTGGACGATGATGCTCTCTCTGGCTTCACATCTGCTGCTGTGATGTTCGGTTGGGTGCTTTATAATTCGGTTCCACGGGTACATTTCTAGAATGTGAC
>JAHZNC010003098.1:0-14593 GCA_027744095.1 Zhuqinia jingwanae
CAAAAACATACTTACCTTGAATGCCAAGTCTCCAATTCTCACATCGCTCCATCCTTCCTCTTCAAACGGTCCATGGTTTTCCTCATATTCCGAATGACCAATGATAAGATTCCCTCTAAACCTTTCTATTAGGACCTGCACCACCTTTAACAATAGATTAAATACGGAAATAATTTACATGTTCAAAATTTACTACAAACAAACTTTAACCCTTGTTGTACGATGAAATGTGAAGGCATATTATTATGAAATGTCAATGTAGATATACATGGGTCTGTATTTGCATTGCAAAAAATAAAAGTTATAAGTTATAACTAGCACACGTAGCCCTTTTTCTGAAGTTTTTATTGATTAGCCATCATCATCATCATCAAAAGTGCAGCAACTTCCCTCGCAGCACCATCACAACTTTTGTTGTATTTTTTTATATTTCTGTCTGTTAAACCGAAAGAATTTGGAGATGATAAAGTGAGGTGCTTTCCCAGTTCATAATTTATACATTGTATGGCATATAAACTAGGAAAATGATGATAAACAGACTCCAGAAACAAGTTCCAAACACACACACAAACATGGCAGATGGCAAAGATATACTCTTTTGGCTTGACTGGAAGTAAAAGAATGGAATGTATAGAGGAATGAAGGGAGGGCTAAATATTATAGATAAAAAAGCAATACATGAAGAGTGAGAGATAGGTACAGACACAAAAAGTTGTGGTAGTGATGATGGTGTGTGGTGGTAGACTTGATGATAGAAGATAGAACGTCGAAACAAATTCTCCCTTTTCCTCCCCTCCATCCATTTTTAGCTTTGCTCTTCCAGACTCAAAACATGTACAATGTACATACATACCTAATATTATACTTTAGTTGGATACTTTCTCTCAAAACAGAGAAATTTCACCAGAAATGCCTGACCGTGGTCTTTTGATATTGCTATTTTCTCTCTATCATTGCAACTGCCTACTTATCAAGTTATGCACTACAACAACAGTAGTTCAATCAGCATATAACTTGGCTTGGCAATATATATGACAGTAGTGAAACACTATACAAGTCTATTGTGTATCATTATCATTTCATTATATCGGCTACTGGTGACTTTTGTTTCTAGAGGTTTGTTATAGCACAAAAAGACTATATACTAATGTTATATGCATCTAAAGTCATTGAGTGATACGATATTATTTCACTACGGATAAAAAAACAACCAATTTTGATAAAATTGAAATTTTATAGCATTGTGACTTGAACTAATCGTAAGGTTAGTAAACTTTTTAAAATTTGTCAGAAGAGTTTGCAGGAATTGAATTTTGGATAGTGACTTGAACAGAGAAATGAGTAGCTCTTTACTGTAAAGTTTTTATTATTATTTTCCATCCCTAAATATACCTTTGTATCACGCATCTTGGGTTGACTATGACTGATGAATTTATGAAGTTTACTAAATCTTATTAACGCTGCAAGTATTCATCACACTTCTTATAACTTTTGGTGTATTAGTGTATGTTGTAATTGGAACAAAAAGAGATTTCTCAACCCCATCAGATAGAAATGGGTATGGGAAGGCTTTTAATTCTTCACATAATAAGGTATTAATTATCTTTGTGACAATTTTGGTAAAATTGGTTGAAACATGAAGAAAAAAACAATGTAGAGGGCGGACTAACCGGTTTTCTTGTTGTTGATAAATTGACAAATTTGGACCACCAGTCCTTAATAAAGAACGTGTGATATCTTACAAGTTCTGTTACCAGCTTTCTCCACTGCATGTTTAATATCGTATCATACATTACTTTTCTCACACGATGAAAGCGTGACAAGCTCGTCGTCGCTTCAACACTTTTTCATCTATCGATACCACCCAGTCTTATTTTTTTTACCTCCTCTACTTGATCGTCTCGTCGCAAGGAAGGGAAGAAAAAAAACAGGAATGGGCAGTAGAAGAACAACAACAGGAGGAGCAGCAGCAACAGACATCGAAAAGTCCCACGCGTCTGTCTTCACTATATTCCCATTTTTCTTATTTTCCCTCTATCTCTCCCCTTTTATTATTTTTTCCGTGAAATTTTTCCCCTTTTCCTTCACCATACATGTATATACATATGTATATACATAGATAGATAGATATATACATAATAAAAACCTTTCAATATATTCGCAAGAAACCAACTTCCATCGTTTCACGTGGTCTCTTATCGTTTTCCCCCAACTTGTATATAAATACTTTGTAAGCACAGGTTGATAATAATGATAATAAAAATAATGTGTTTATAAGGCAGAGCTCTTTCTCCCTTTTTTTTCTTCATTTCTTCTGCGCCTTTGCTTGTAGGTCGCTGATCGATTCTTATTCGAGAATTGAAAGAATAAGAAAAAAGATTGGAAGGGAAACGAAATATGTTTTGTGTTCTCCTCGTTCCTCTCCTTCTCATGGCCAATCTTTTAAGTTGCTTCATATTTTTTTCTCATGTGTAGGTGTCTATTATGAGCAGAGTAGTATGTATGTACCTGCTTTCATGTTGGGCATGACTAAATGCACGTACATACTTAGATAAATACTACTACTACAACACTACTTTTTTTTAAAGAAAAAAATATAGTAGTGAGCGATTCAAGCTTGAGAAATATATGTGCGGCGAAACGACAAACATAAAATACACGAGAGGAAAAGCTGACGTGTATATATATACATATTATTTTGTACCTTGAATCAAACATCAAACATCATCATTCGTTTACCCTCATTCCTAAGTACACACGTCCAAAATGGATACTTGTACTTGCACTTGTCTTGTTTTTTCCCTTGCCTTGTTTTCTTCGCTTTTCTTTCAGGAGAGATTACGTAGTATTTATTATACTCTGTTTTCATGTATAAGTTCATATATATCTCACGTAGATATATTCATTGCCTTTATATTTATTATTATTATTATTTGCCTTTGATTTCTCGACGTTTTCTTTTTCTCAATCCATTTTCTCTCTCGTGATGATATTTTCTTCTTCTTCTCACATATGCTTATCTACTAATACCTCGAAAAAACCACTGGAACATACCAGGGCGTAACATCATCGGAGAAAAATCAAAATCAGGAATTATAACAACAAAAAAAAAACAATATATATATATAATCCTTGCTTGCTTACCTGGTGCTCAAGAAGAGTAGTATCCTGTGGTTCCTGATCATCATGCTCCTTCTTTTCCTTGTGCTGCTGATGCTGACCCTCGAAGGCTAATGTATCCTCCCAAGATGGGATCAGATATGAAGCGACCCCTTTCTCTATAAGCTGGTGAGCTAATCGCCTCAGACTTCCCATTGAGAGCAAAAGGTATTGTGAGTGGTTTGCCAGAGATATCTTTTCCAGGGCATTCTCTAGAGAGTCACGAAAAGAAAATAGCGAGAAAATGAATAAGGAAAGGTTACATTTGTGTATAATACAAAATGAATGGGCCCTTATATAATATAATTAAATTAGAGAATGTTGTTTGTCCATATATATGTACATATGTGTATCGATGTATGTATGTATGTATCTATCTATTTTGAGGCATTGAATGAGGTCACTATGTACACAATGAAATGCAGGAAGTAGCCAAAAAAAGGTATAGTTGTGGTATATATAGCTCTAACTTACGTTTTTATCAAGGTATTATCAAGACACTTTTGCCTTATCCAGAAGAAAATATAAAAGGAAGAAAAAAGCGCTTCTCTTCAAAAGAAGAATAAAGCTGTAGAAAGAATGGTGATGATTTCCAACTCCGTTGTCAAACACATTTACTACCCTTGACTCTTTCACTCATTTGAAAGTAAATACTCAGGTAAAAAAAAGAAAGAAATAAGGTGAGTGTGGCGACAAAAAAGTTGTTTTGATGACGTATAGGTATTGTTGGAGTCAAAGAGAAATAATATGAGAACTGAGAATCATGTCGTTCTCGTCCACTACCAAAAAAATATAATTTTTCCTCTCGCTGACCAAAACTAACTTTTTGTTCTCGGAAAGAAGCGATATGAGGTACAGTTGTCAATATAGAGCTGCCCATTCATACAGGTACTAGGTAAATTATTAAATATATGTGTGTTCACATCTTTCGATATGAAAACAAGTCAAGTTGAAAACAATAATAATTCTTTGTGGACATGAAGCGTAATGTTTCAGAAAAAATGTTCACAATTTATTCCTTGCCTGAGTCTCAATACTTGTTTTCTTGAAACAAGTGACAAGTGTAGAAATATATGAGCACCAGAAATATTGGCATGCGTGTGTGTGCATGCATTTTCATTCTATTGCCTATTCTAATGAACATGATGGCTGTATAAGAAAAAGGTAAAAAGGATTCTTTTATTAAAGAAGCTGGGGGCTGCATAGTCTATGGTTGATGGTTACTGTGGTACACAAAAAAAGTCAACATCACTTTTTTCAGGAGAAGTTTCATCAGAACAAAGTTAAAACAGTGTTGACTGAGCGGGAGTACAAAAGCAGTAGTAGTGTGAAGTTTGTTTGTAGTATACACTCTATTATGAAGAGAGACAAATTTAGGTTTCCAATTACATATATATGCACTGTATTTTTTTTGTAATCATTGTTCCAAAACATGCACACTCATCAGACCTCCTCCTTGAGTTTGTTTGTTCTAAAAGAACATGTTGGGAAAAAACAGGGAGGCAGGTATTTTTAAGGTGTCAATAGTGCATACGCAAATTATCAAACCTCTTGGAGAATGTATGAGATAAATTCATACATGTATGTACATGTCAGGCTTTTCACAGGAGAGACCACGAGAAAATGCTTATTTTAATCTTTATATATGAACATGACCTTCTGTGTTAATTTTTCTACAAAAGTAAAACCATAAGTACAAGCTACTTTTTTGAGAATTTCCCTGTTCATATTATTTATTATTATGAAAGATGTTTCTACTTACAACAAGTTAGCTTCTCACTTTCTTAATTCCCAGCAAAATGAGCTCATCAAAAATTGAGAACTGCTTTGCTTTTCCGGTTTCTCTCCTGCTTTCATTTTTTCCCCAGGAATAATAAGGTGGGGGAGAACAGAATATAAGTTTTTCCGAAATAAGAATACCACAACAAATGAAGAATACATATATATATACCTATTTTGAAAACAAAATGCTCGAAAAGGCTATGATGATGATGATGATGACGCATGTACAAAAGAGCAACATAATTTTCATGATATTACCACCTTCTGTAGACAAAAAAAAGTAAAGCTAATTTTTACAAAAGTTCCCACAGGTGCAAACCATATAAAATATTATGATTTCTTTGCAGCTTCTTCGTCTCCTTTTTCCCTGCACATCTATGGAGTTGTTGGGAAAAAGTATTGTAATAATTTCATTTATACTGCAGTGCAGATATACACTACAGACAAGGTACCAAACCAAAACAGGGCGGAGGAAAAGACAAATGAATACTCATACATCATAAACGTGTTTTTTTTGTAAAATACATTTTCTCCCTAAATTGCAGCATGCATTATGCATGTAATCATCTGGTGGTTGTACCTGTGAAATAAAACTGAAAAAATCTTACACCATATCATCATCATCATCATCACCATCAACACCACCGTACAAACAGCATAAATTTTGAAAATACGATGAGAGTATAAGATGAACAAATGTATATTAACCTTTATAGTTTGGGGGTAAAATGGAAAGAAAAATGTCAGGGAACTACTTATTGCATGCCCATATAAACGTAATAAGTTATGTAGTGTACAGATATGTACATGTGTGAAGATTCATATATGGTATGGTGAAAGTTTTATATGCATTAATATGAGTGCATAGGTTTGGTATATATAGCGTATTTACATATATATCTATGCATGTGGATAGTCCAAAATATTTCTATCATCGCATACGTAACACTTCATAATATGAGATGATAGTTTAGGAGTGAGGAAGAGAAAGAGCGAAGCAGAGTGACAAGAGGAGAAGAAAAGACAAGAAAATGTACGTGATGGTGCGTGACCCAACAAAGCAAACTTTGACTGGCAATATTACTAATGGAGGGGTGGGTGTTGGGCCGAGGACGAATATTATGATAGGAATCCGTGCATGCCTCCTTTCACTACAGCTACTACTAAAAAAGTTTCTTGTTTTTGCTGTGTCAGTTGCTTTAAGTTAGCCAAGATGCTTATATGGCACGGAATTATTATTTTTTGTATAAAAGTAGCGGAAACTTTCACTTAATACGCACACGCTACTTAAAATTAGCAGTCAAATATTCAAATAGAGAATGCATGCTAACTAACCATACCTACAACTAGACAGACAAACAAATTTTTACTCCTAAAAGAGAATGTAATGTAAAACGAGGATTGTACTTATATGTGCGAATGATCGATCCTCATGCTTACTTCCGCCAAAATTATTCATTTGTGACGAGTGCTCCGATTTTCTGTGAAAAGGTTTTCTAAAAGAGAAGAAAAACTTGTAGCACAGTGTCATATGTAGCTCACATAGAAAATGAAAATGATGGTGAAAATGTGGAAATTAACATGATATACCATCTAGGGAAATTTTCGTCTACTACTTTGCTTGTTACTACATAAATATGTACATATGTCTTCCCAAGTAAAACAGCTTTTTTTTTCTCCAGTGTCCGTGACTGATTGTCAAAATAGGCATAATATATACTTATACTGCCATCAAATTTCCACTGAAAACTGAAATATCCTTTTTCTCCTTGTATCCATCCATCTTTTGTGAATGACATAATACAAGGGTGACCGCCGTATTTGACTATATGTATTTGCATTTTGGAAGGGAGCCATTCAAAATTTAACAAACGAATACGTACAATAGAAAGATGGAGCTATGTATACGTACAACGTACATACTTATTATAATAAATTTATATGTATATTTATACACAGTATAGTGCATTCTGCTTTGTTATATATGCAATGTATGCGTATCATCATAATATCATGCCATTTGCCCAAGGCTAGTTAAGGTTATGTTCATTAGTCGTTCAGGGAATCCCAGCAAAGTCATGATCAAATCGTAATAATTATTTTCAGTGAATGTTAACGAAAGTCAGGTAAACTAAATGCGTTTACACTTACACACAACGGTTAACTGATACATATACATACTTATAAGCGTATAGCATATACCTACTAATATTATGCCCAGGATGGAGCATTTCTAATTTTACATTGATTGAAACACTGGTGGTATACTTTTTAATCCTCTTAACACAGGGAAGTTTAAGCTTTTGTATACGGCAGACCACATTTTATCTAAATTATTTGGATGACTATCCACGGTCGTTTGTCGTCTCAAGTTTAGAAAAGTCAAGATTTTTATTGGGAATTGTGAAAAAGCATTAAAAACAGAACTAAGGAATCCAACAACCAAACATGTTGCTTGTTTTAAAAGTAATGTTTACTCCTTCTAATTACATATTATGCTTACGTCGACAATAATTCCGTATGATAGTATGTATGAGATAAGGGCAGTATCAATGATGATGATGTATTTTAATGAACATCGTAATAAACTCTCATGTGGGCATATCATTGTAGTGTTCGTTTTGAAACAACACAAAAAAAAAGATTTTTTTTTCTCCGTCAGTCTTTTTTTCCTATATATGGTTTTTATATACTTGCTCCTACTAATCAGTGGAGTGACAAAAACGATGGGAACAAGTCCGTTTGGAATACTTTAAGCCTCATGGGTAGATTGAGGATTTGTGTCTGGTGTCGTGCCTGCTTTCGTCTTATATCCTACTACCACTACTAGCTTCTTTTCTCCTACACCACTACTTCCTACATTTATTGTACTTAGTTTGTAGTAGTGAGTGACGTACATAGAGAGAAGTAGGAGAATTCTGCACTCTTGTAGTAGAGATTATGTATTATATTCTTTCAGAGAGTTTGCAAAATCATCCACATCGAAACAACCACTATTATATGGCCATGTCATTGTATTTATGAAACTTTCTCGGAAGAACTACTGTGAAAGAAGTATGTAGTTGGATTTGTAGATACGCTAATAAATGTCGAGAGATATGGGTGTATCACGACCAAGCTAGAAGTAGAGATGGTGTAAAAATACAGAGAGCTTTGTTTCATCTACACAATTGTACTTTGCTTGTATTCCGCAGCGGTTGTTGTTCACATGCAAACACAAAGTACACTTCTGTGACGAGGAGTATAAGATTTATAGTCTTTTTTTTAACAAAATTAAAATACGTGCCAATGTCCGACATTGCATGACGTTTCTGAAAAATCTTAACATACGTATTTTTCTTTGAAGTTCCAAACCACTTGCATATGAATACTAAATTGAATTTGACGATTTTTTAAAAATAACAAAACATGCATTTTGCATATTTCGCCTTTTGTACAGCCTTTTTTTAAATACCAAAACAATGTTTTTTTTACTGCAACCTGATCTTGAATACCACATTTTATTGGCACAGTTTCTTTTATCCTTGCTTGATAATGAGTTACATATAAATAAATACCGCTACGATGAATATAACGAGTGGCATACCTATTCCAATGATTACAACATTTTTTGTTTGATAAGTTGAGTTGTAATAATAAAGTAACTTAATATGCACCTAGAAGCTACGTGGTAAGTGCAAGCGTATATCCGTGAAGAGTTAACTGAGTATCGACAGCTATAAAATGTGTAATAAACAAACTTTCTTCAGTCCGCGTCCGGCAAGAAATCTATTGAATTCTCTGCTGGAACACTTCAGAATTCTCTCCCGTTTTCGTTGGTGGTTAAATATTCACTGATCGGCGCTGAACTTTGACATCGTGTCATCGTGTCATGCATATGACTTGGTACGTGGAAAACCCTACGACAGAAAGGAGAAGTATTTCGTTCCCTTTTAGTTGTCCTCCCTAATATTTCAAGATGTTCAAGGTTCACTTTACCCATAGCCCAGTATATACTCAAAGTGAAAGTCCAAAGAACCATTATTCGCCGCCAGAGACCACTTCTTCCATAAGGATGGATTCACAGATAACCAAAAAACCTAATGCATACAATATATGTTTGTTATATCCACAATTTTGGTACTCAACTTTAGCATAATGCAGAATTGCAAAGAAGCATAATAAAAATAATACAAATCTTTAAAGTAAAATGAAGTATTCTGAGGAAAAGTAAACTAAGTATTCATTTTGAAAGCACGCACGTATGGATGTAGATGTATACCACCTATTTACTACTATCACTTATGCCATGAATATTGAAGCATTTCAAAATGTCATTATTGAGACATTTCAACCTAAAATGACATTATTTCAGTTGGAAGGAAGAAAAATAAAGGAGAAGGATGAAATCCTATTTTGGGAAGCGATTGTTCGCTTTCTCTCTCAGAACAAACAAAAAGAAGAAAGCATCAATGCAATTGAATTGTTGATACATAAAGTTTCTCCGTATCGTATCTCATTCACATCACACAAATGTACTACATATTATACATCTATATATTCATGTATATACACTCATATACCAACACCTATTCATGTACGTATATATAACCTTTTCTTCTTTTCGGTCTTAAAATGTTTCTATTTTCATGCACATCTCTGAATGGAAGACGCAAGACACAATTTATAACAAAAGGAAAGACAACTTTCTCTTTTTTTCTGTGGGTGAAGCGACAACATCACATTTTTAGTGGTACACCATCATACCTAACGATATATGAATATAAACAAAGTATACATATACCGCTTATTATTTAAAACGGAGAAAACGTATGTTATGTGTGTATGTTATTTTTCTCGTATGTATATTGTTCATGTTACTCACAATCGCAATCAATGTGGTCCATTATAAGACGATGAGTTTGGGAAACATATGGCATTCTTTTTACCAAACAGGCATATCAATCCCCAATCTTCTCCCAACAATGTCCTTTTTTTTCTTCTCTTAAACCAAAACCCAAATTGAGCTGCTGCTGCTGCTGCTTTCCTGCTTCGCTTTCGCTCACTTTATTTCTTTTCTTACAAAATTTGCCCGCGCGCTCTTCTCAATATCACATTTTCTTGATGGAACAACTTTTTGAAGCATTTTGTCTCAAGACAAAATATGTTTTTTTAATAGATTTTTAGATTCTTTTTCATTATTTGATCAACTTGCGAGGGACAGAAATAAGCGTAGTTGTTGTTGTTGTTGTTTAAGAGTGGTGTATATACAAAAGCCAAAGCGAAGACCAAGCAGTTTATATTATGATGACATGTGTGTACTACATTAATAATGATATATGCACTCAAGTTAAAAGTAAAAGCAGGGTCTTCTATATAAAATATATAATATATTTATCCGTGTCGAGTATTCCTTTAGGAAGTAAGATGATTTGTTTCTCAAAAACAAAACAAAATCAATATACCTACCTACATATATGTGCATGTATATGCATGCATTAAGATTAGGATACATATTTTAAGACAAATTCCTGGTATTCTTCTGCGCAAATTCTTATCATGAAAAGAAATAAGCGGAACAAAGTATCCGCTTTCGTAAGCTATGCACATATGTTTTAAATGCAGTAGGTATATTAAACGCTTCATAATGTTGTACTCATCTACGGAATTCTAATATCAGTGCACTTACTTTAAAGCCAAGTGCAAGTTATTTTTCGCGTGGAAACCCAAAATTTCCCTTTGCAAGGACTGCTTGGTCATTGGTCATCCAAGTGTAAAATGAAACATGAATGAAATATGAAATATCCAATTTTTAGAGTTAGAAAAGTAAAAAGGGTTTGCTGCGACGCAGGCATTATCTGGTTTCTGTATTATTTCTGTACAGGCGACAGGGAGGTTTGTTATTTGTTACCTCCAACAAAATTTATTAATGTAAGTAGGTATACACAAACAATGCCAAATCTGTACAAGAAATAACGCTTCATAAACAGGATACATGCACTGTAGAATTCCTGATGATGCACAGATTTCTGGCGCAGCCGGATTTTCAGATTGATAACCTTAAATACATCGGTATTTTGAATGCATGCCAAAAACGTTTCAGTTTTCATCAATTTGGTAGCAATGCATGCTACCGATAAATAAGTAGATATATGTTGTTTTGGTGGCAATTCAATTGTTGACTTTTGATGAAATTTTCTCGACTTAATACATAAAATGCCCTTGCCTGTTGTGCGTTGCAAGGATTTGTGACTGAAACATAATTTTTAATTTAGCCATCAGAACACATTTTGTGTGAAAAGTACATCGTTATAAAAAAAAGTTAAGTGGATAGATGCATAGTAGATCACATTTAATACTTTTCGTTCATATAAAATGTTAATTAGCTGCATTAAATATTTACATCTCCTACAATATATATTATGGTTCATTCACGGATACTGTCTCGTATTTGTCATAAGGACATTGCAGATTGCAGTATATAAGCAGAAAATAGATTATAGATATAACTTTGGCTATGGCTGAATTTGAATAACGCCTTGTAATCCATGCGTAAATATAGGTGCCATATGTGCAAGGTTTGTGGAATGAAGTACCAACTTTACATATATATTGTGCGAAAGAGCACGAGTGAATCGAAGATTGAATTGAATGGACTTTGGTCGGTAATCCTTGTCCTTCTTTACAAACCCATGCCCTGAAAAAAGAATACTTTGTCATGTCACTGGGATGACCAAAAAATGCACATGCTGCAGGCATGTGTGCACAGACAAAAAAATCCCTTTCGACCAACTTTCTTTTCTCCATTTACCCCGTTTACCTTTATGCTAACGAAATTGTTGTGAATAAGCTCATCTATTTAAATAAAAGTCCACAACACATAAATTCCCTAATGTTCTTGTTATTTTACAAGTAGGTTTTACAATTTCATGTTGTTGTTTTTCTCGTTGTAAACTGAATGCTACTTCATCCATATGTAACCGCGGATATCTATTTGTTCCACAATGTACAAAGTATACCAGTAGTAAAACATGCGTATACCTAAACCAAAAGAACCAAATTAACTGAGCCAATACGCCTACGCATCCACACTGGAAGGTGAGCCTGCATTTTGATGCTGTACAAGTGTCAATATCAACTTGTTTTAAATTTTTATTTTTATTTGAAAAAGCAACATAAAAGAAATGTAATATGCTGCATACATTCATAAATTTGATCAGTGTGCGTATTCGCTTTCTGTTTGTCCTTTCTGCTACTTGTTAAACGTACGTGTATATACAAATGGATGTGTTTTATAATATTATCCCAATTGCATTGTAGTTATTTGCCCTTTGAAGGCATCCTGTTCTTATTCTGTCGGATGATGGCGTAGTGCATACCTATCTCGGGCCTGTGAAGGTGTTTCTTTTGGCTGTTCTCTGATATATGTTGTGTGTGTGCCTATATGCCGTAGTTGCTATGTAGAAAATAAAGAAGACTTTCACTTGCTTTCACTTATTTATATAGATATACTCACTACTTGGTGGAATGGTAGTTTTTCAATGTTCTATAATATTGTGTGTGTGAGCATGTGGATAATGCATGTATATCCCTTGACAGGTTTCCGTTTCAGTTTAGTTGAGCCTCCCTGGGGGATTTTGGCTTATTTTCGTTTAGTTAGTTAGTTCAAAACAGGAAGGAATCACCGGACAGCAGCATCCGCGGTGGTGGTGGTGGTATGGTAGTATAGGTAAGAGCAAAAGCACGCCAAAAAAAAACCTTTCTACCATATTGTGTTATATTATGTTATGTTGTTATCATGGTAGTAGCAGTATGGCACACAATACAACATTGACTGGACTATTTATTTATGGGCATAAATGTTTATAGCACAACAACACTGTTTGTGTCTTCCTTCGACATATTTTATGTTCCCTTCACTGATATTATTGTGCAAAATGGGAAAAGGATATATGTAGGCAACAACAGGACATTCACGTACACCACTACCACCACCACTAACGTCGCCGTCTCGTAGTCATCACGGTGAAAGCAGAGGATTGAAACGGATATTCCGTCTTTACACTCTTCCAAGAATCTTTTTCGTGAAGGGATGGTTGCAGTGGAGGCTTTTAGTTTGGTTTTGGTTCAAGCACAATGGATGTGCACGTATAGAGTATAGTGATGAAGATGATCATGAGTCCATATAATTGATGAAATGAAATACCTTTCCACAGCCAAACATAAATGCTTAACATAAATTGGATTTGTTTGCGATTCGGTGATGGTGGTGGCGGCGGTGGTGATGGGAAAAACAAAAAAACAAAACAAGCTTGCTTTGCGTTTTGTTTGGTTATGTTGAGCCTTTTATTGGTATATAATATGATGACTTGTATGGATGGGGATTGAATATCACAACATATGTACATTCATGTGGCCGCCTTCTGGCAAAATAACTACACATAATAGATATATCACATCCAATCTGTCCACCGACTCAACTCGCAGCTAATTTTCATTTTCAATTTTCGATAAGCCTCAATGGTAAGTAAACAATAACGATACAAAATAATAATATTGTGTAGATGTTTCCAGATTTTATACGGATTAAAAGTCTCTTTAGAACTCCAGCTTTTTTCTTCCAATAATTAATTATAATAAATGGCATTTTGTTTCCGAATGTACAAGAAGCGGGAAAATGGGGTGGAAAGTGAAAGCATAAGTTTTTTTGAAGTCTTACTTGGTTTTCTTTGGTGGTCTGGGGACATCCTGATCAATTTTATTCCCGGTGTGCCCAGCACATCCGACAACCAATCACTTACTTCAGAACCACAATCCAGACCCATAATGGTGTCCCCGCATACCTATCAAAGTTAAAAAAAAAGAGAGAGAGACAAAAATTTAATTTGTAAACAGCAACGGAGATAAAAAAAAAAGAGAAGAAGAAAATGTACAGTGGAATGAAATAACAAAAGACTGACAGAAACCTGCTGCGGGTTGAATATTCGTTAACGTCATAAAAATCACTGGAAGCGATTTTAATCTGGCCTTTGTACTATCACATAAAGCGTGTATTATCTTCAAATTAGCTTTACAAATTAGTTAATAAATATACAGATTTCCTATTCGTAAAGTTCTGAAAGTTTTCATTTTTGCATAACATGTTTCGCTAATATCATAAATTAATAAAATAACGAGATTGTCTGTCAGTACGAAGGACAGAACAACTGATAACGGTAATTGTTTGGTTCGGCAAACACGAAAACAGGCAAGGGTAGAAATCATTTAAATGTTTGCATATACATTACTACGGAGGCATAAATTTAATTTACTACACCAGGGAACTTTATTGCATGCATGTGTAAGTCGGGCTGAGGGTCGCACTTACCAAAAAAAAAATTACTGGATTCTTTTACTTTTTGAATAAACCGGAAAAACCGATATACCGAAGTACTGTAAGCCAAGTAGACGATTTGAATAATCTTAAACATCGTATCAAACTACATTGATTGCTAATTTTTATGATTTTTAATATTTATACTACTAAAGTTCATATTTTAGGTTATATTTTTTCAAGTAATAAATTCATACATATGTTGGGTGAAATATGGTCACAAACTTCTTCTCTTTAGATCAGCTTATCAAATTAGATTGATTTATGACAAACAATTTTGAAATAAAAATTACCCTATTA